>JANIPN010769039.1:0-26546 GCA_027478595.1 Erythroxylum anguifugum
AGTACCTCGATATCCTTCCGGTTGAGATCGTGCTTCTGATGGCTCAGCAATGTGCGCAGCTGCTCGGCCCGAACGTCCATCTCAGGCAGGGGGATATACTGCCTGCGCACGAACCTCCGTCTCGCGGCATCATCGATAGCCCAGGGCAGATTAGTCGCCGCAAGTACAAGCACACGGGTGGCATCCCCTTCTTTCTTCTCGCGGGCGGACTGCTCTCTCCCGGCGGCAGCGCGCTGCAGGTCGGACCACTGTACCAGGAACTCGGTCTTGATGCGGCGCGTGGTCTCATGCTCGGAGGAACCGCCGCGGCTGGAGAGCAGCGAGTCGATCTCGTCGACAAAAATAATGCTGGGAGCCAGTGCCTTGGCCAGGTTGAAGAGGGCGCGCACCAGCTTCTCCGAGTCGCCCAGCCACTTGCTCGTCAGGCTGCTGGCGCTGATGGAGAAGAAGGTGCTCCGGGACTCGGTGGCGACGGCGCGGGCGAGCATGGTTTTGCCGGTTCCGGGCGGCCCGAAGAGGAGCATGCCGCGCGCCGGTTCGCGCAGGCCCATGAAGAGATCCGGGCGGAGGAAGGGGTAGACGACGGCTTCCTTGAGCGCCTTTTTGGCTGCGTCCAGGCCCGCGATGTCCTCCCAGTGCACCTCGTCGCCTTGTACCACGATTTCGTTGAAGATCTGCTTGGCCGCCACCGGGTCGACACCCTTGGGAAGGTTCTTCTTGACGTACTGCAGGCGCTCCTCCCAGTCAGCTGAGTTGATGTCGCCCTCAGGCTCATCATCCGATGAGTCGGGTGTGATTTCGCTATCGTCTGTTTTTGTCGATTGTTGGCGCTTACGACGCGGCGCTTTACCTCTGCCTCCATCGCCGGCGGGGTCGACGCTACTTGTCGTCTCGTCGGCGCTTTCGGAGGAACCATTGCCTGTCTTGGAAGGTCGTGAAGGGCGGGCACGACGGCCAGCAGATGCATTTGCCGCAGGGCGACGAGAGGGAGGCGCTGGCGGCACCCGGCTTCTCGTGGGTAAGTTTTCCTGGCGAGAAGATTGTGAGCCCGGTACGTTTGGCGCTTCGTGGGCTTTTGGCCGGTTCACCGCTGCTGCTATACTAGCTTGTGACACGGGAGTGGGTGCGTATTCGCTGCGATAAGTAGGGAAGTCCGGTTTGGTGTAGACCACTTGGTTTCTCATTGCCGTGGCGGCATATGCAGAAGCTGGGGGTGCAGCCGGAGGGGTGGGGGACTGTTTAGACTCGTCGGCAGAAGTCGATCCTGAGTTATTCGCGCGGTTCATACGGTGTAAACTTGCCAGCGGTTCTGCGTAGCTCGGTTTAGTCGGACCAAATGAACTGCCATGTGGTGGAGGAGTAGGTGGCTGTGGACCACTAGTCTGTCGTGGAAGGTCCCCAGAAGCTTTTCTAGCATCTGGTCTATCTCCATAACTTTCACGCCGTGGGGCATCAAATCCTGTTGCCGCGGTAGGAGTGCTTGAACCTGCGAGTGGTAATTGTACAACTTGTCTTGTTGTTGAGTCCCAAGCAAGTCCCGCCGCCTTCGAAGCTGCCGGAGGCTTCCTAGACGCTGATTTTGCTTGCGATGAAGATGATCGTTTTCCATTGCCAGTCGGTCTAAGGGTTGTCTTGAGTTTGTTTCTGGTGTCTTTCTTATCCGGACTGGGAGTTCGTGATGTTTGCTTCAATACAGGAGGAGGATTAGGTGTCAACGGTTTATGGTCAACTGGAATGGCAGTAGGCCTGCTCTCAGGTCTAGATCCGTCGTCCAGCCTATACGATCTTGATTCCGTCGGTAGAGGTCTAGCAGCTGGCCTTTGGGGCAAAGGTTGAGGTTTGGGAATGTCGGGATAACTCGTCGCAGGAACTGTACCATGTCCAAGCCATCCAGTCTGCTCATTCGATGGCCCCGAAGACAGAGGCTTTTTATGATCTGGCTTTGAGTCCAAGCTACCTTCCTTCTCTTTGCTTTCCTTTTCGGCCTCGGCACGACTATCTCTCAAAGCCTCTAAAAGTGTTACCCTCTCTTTACATTGTAGCTCCATGTGATGTAATGAGTCTTGAAGTGCTTTTTCTGTTTCTGTCTTAGGCTTCCAATCAGGGGGCATTCTATAAGCATTGTGATAATATATTCGATCGAGAGCAGATCTCCAGGACCGTAAAGCTTCAGATTCATTGTTCTGGAGGTTGTCAGTTGGCTCAAATCGTTTCTCTTCAATTAGATATGGAACTACCTGTCCCTCAAAGTAGACTGCCGTTGAGCAGATAAGATAGCACTCATCGTAGCATTTCTGCATGGTCGTAGAGGTTTTGTTGCGAATCATCATTGCGATAAACCAAGTAGGCACCGGCACACAAACTTCTACTAGATGTAATGGTAGTTTCACTTGGGTGGACAACTCGACGCGAGGTAATGGTTGGCCGGCACTGTTTGTCGTACACGCACAGGCGTTGCCCGTGGTCTTACGCTGAAGTCAAAAACCGTTTGGGCCTCCAAGGTTCTGGTGGTAGGGCTGGTTACGAGATCTCCTCTGGCGGGGAGTCGGGGACTGGCGCGCTCCGATGACGTTGCTGGCGGGCAGTGAGTGGCTGATTCATCAACGGTGCAATCGCCCCTACTCCGTAAACAATCGTCGCCTTGGCACCCACCCCCCTGGTTATTGAAAATCAATATATGAATATCTATCTCCTAAAAACAAAAGATTGAAAGATGTAGGCGTGAGCCTGAAAGCAGACAACGTACTATCGCACGGCCTTGTCTTCTACTAGCCTTTCAACTACACCATTCTATATACCTAGGTATGTAACATGAATTACCCACACGCCATTGCTCAGCAATTGGGACCCTTGCCAACGTGTTGTGGCTTAGCTTTCCGCGTGTGAACTTACGACAACATTCCTTGCCACCAGATTTCGATAAGTATTCGACCTCTTTTCGAAGGGTTTGGCGGTCTGTCAATCCAAGCATCTCTTGTCCGCTATGAGTGAGTCCTTAGCTCCTGCTGTGGACGCCTTGATTAACCAAAATTTTTGTTATTTTGTTGGATTTTCATAAACCCGGTTTTAGTTTAAGCCAGCCCAAATAGACCCAGTTGGGCCTAATATGATATATGCCAGGAGCCGGTGTCAACTTCGCGGCTATTGAATTTTCGTGTTTGTCTAAGATCCATTGCATTGAAATCCCAAGTCATACAAGCGGTCGCCAAAGTGTAAATGCTTGTGACATGAATTGTTGCGAAACAAGTATTAGGTATCGAACAATATATTTATATCCTCCTATTATGTGCCACTTTTTGTGTGAAGCTTTGATTGTACTCGTTTAGTATGTGAGCTTTGTATCCTTCTATATTTCTTCAACGAAGTTCCAAAGTTATTGTGCGATGTATATCGTGGCAAAAGTGCGGATAGTGTCTAAAGCCCGTTGTACGAGCTTTAGTGTATCTAAACATGGTAGTGAGATTTTTGATCAAGTGATGAGGTTGTTTGTTAAAATTTCCCGCACTTGTACCTCGAACGCAGAAGGAAGTAGAATAATCAGAATACAAACAAAGGCTCTCAAAGGCTCTAGCCTCATTCATCAACCTGCTCACATCCAGATCGCATTCAGGTTTAACATTTCGGGCACTCTGGTAGATGGCACAAGGAATATTTGGCCCTTCCTTAAAGCAGAATAAAATTCACATGCTAGTGTCTACGGCGAGAACTATACTCATTGAATAGTCCTAGCCCTAGTAAAGACCCCCTGAAGTAAATACACTAGCAAAGTAATGCTCTGGATGTAAAAATTCGAGGCACGGGTATGTATAAAGTGTAGAACATTGAGAAAGGCCGAGACAGAAGACATAATTAACTTGGTCAGGCAAGTCTTTCAAACTTCAGCCCCCAGACTAGCACTCTAGAGCAAGGTTTGCAAATCAATGCGGTCAATAGAGGCGATAGCCTTCCTCGAAGCATACCAATTGGCTCGGCTCGTGGCATTTCTTGGCCTCACAATAGCCTTCGTCCACTTTCGCGTGACCAAGTTAAAAAAAGCACGACATATTCACCGAGAATCAGCATGCGGAGAAACTTTAGCCAAAGCTACAGGGGGCTGTTGCTATGTATAATAGTTTCCCCTAAGGATGCTCCCTCTGAACTTCTGAAGTAATCTCGGCAACCTTTTATGATTGTGATAGTCCCCTAGAGTCAATATCGAGCATTCCGTCCCAAAGACTGCGCCTTGGCTCTTTGAATATGCTGCTGAATCAATTTGATACCAAGTATCGGAGATCACCGTCAACGGCCAAATGCAATGCAACATGAACGACCCCCACAGCTGGTGTCTAAGAGTCTTGTACCTTCGAGGCAAGTTGAAGCGCCGAGTAGCTCCTCTTCGATAGCACACGCCCGGTGGAAAAGGGGTATGCAGAATAGCATCCGAGTATTGAATGCATCACCCCTTCTCGATCAAAGCGCCGGTACCTAACATACGACTGAATAATCAATCTGTAACATCACTACATGGTACAGAGGCTTGTTTTTGTTGATGGGCGATACATTGAGGTGAATGGACCTTCATCAGCCAGTGGGTCAACTCAGTTACAGCACTAGTACCTCAGGTCGGCGACTCAGCGGCAAGAGGTCTCTCGATAAGCTCTGAAACCCCGAAATTGTATTTACGAGTATACGTATTGACGCCCTGGCCCCTGGCCGTAGAAGAGTCTGAATAAGCGGCCAAGCATTTTGAATACTAGGTAATGCAGGAGCCGGGGCATGTAGATGGGTAGCATCAAGCCATCCTAGCGGCGTAGGGCAGAGATGGCCTGGTGGGCTACTGTGCTCCCGGGTCCTGGGGTAGGGCGAGGATCTGTCTCCCTAGGGGCTTTAGCGGCGTGCGCAGTCGCACCAGTGGCCCTATCTCTGTTCACCACCCACCCCCCGGGGTAGCGTCTGTTAACGTGTTCACTCCTGAAGTCGTTCCTGCACCTCGAAAGAAAATGTTTCATCAAGAGATCGGAGTCTGATAAGTGTTTCTTAGGTAGAACTAACTCAACAAACCTAGCGATCGAGATACCTCTATACTCGTCTCCAGCGCCATGACTCCAAGTAGTTCTGACACTAATGAAATAACAATCCATGTCTCTAGGATTGCAGGGACTCCAGAGTCCAGACGCGGGTTGAAATGAGCAGTCAGCCTCGCGAGGAGAAGGACCATCCTAAGGAGGAATAATATGCTCGAGGCACTTGAACCATATGCGTACTATGTATGCTAACACAAGGATTCAAGGACAGCCGGAGCCAGCAAACGACCGAACCATGAGTCGATCAGCCTTAGCCTAGGCAGGGCTAATTTGAGGCTGGCGGCTAACGCAAAATACTCGCCGGCGATCGTCGTAGTTTTGTCAGGAAGCACTTACCTCGAAATAACAACCAAACTCAAAACCCCCCTAAAAGCGTGCTCTGGACATGCGCTTGAGTCCTTGACTGCGATTGACAGTACCCAATAACCCGTAGTCTTATGGACTCTCCTACCCCGTAACCCAGTGTGATAAGAGAAGTTAGTTTTTCTTTTGTTTGCCGAGCTGAAGGCAACGAGTAATTTCAGCCATCGAATAGGACATGCGAAACTCGAGATCTGGATATGCGGTCGAAGTATCAGAGTATGCATGCGACGCTCGTGGGTCTATTCATGGCACGTTCACAGAGATGGAGGACGGCATTGTCGCCGATGCCACATACACCGCGAAATATTGTGCATGCATAGGACCCGGTACATAGCATTATTATTCAGTATCAAAAAGGAGGATAACGAACTGTTGGCGGCGTCGACAAGCACTGGGCACGGGACGATTTGCATTATGCCTTATAGTCGCGGGGGAACAGTGGTTCCTGAGAGGCGCATACTATGTTGGCCCAAGACGCCTCGGTCTGCCGTGATTGGTGTCTTAGTGTCTGGAATGCCGACTTGACGCCAAAAATGGCCAGAAAGGAGATGAGGTTGCACCCGCGTCCTTTCAGCTGAGCCTCCCTAGCGCGGTTCTTATTTCGCCCGTAGGAATTCCGAAAATGCCAGCCTCGTACACACAACGCGAACCAGCGAAACAAATTCGGCCCTGTGGTGAGTCTGACTGGGGCATGCGGTTTCCGTTCATTCTATTCGGTTAGGGGTACGAGTAATAATGCAATAATCATGTGCTGTGAAAACGCCCTACCACCGAGTCTAGTGGACTCACCGCTCATGCGTTTCCTTCTGTCCCCCAAATGAGCTCTGGAAACGGGAGATTCCTTGGCTTTCAACGAAACATCCTCGTCAAAAGGGCTCCTGCGACCCTATTAATGCAGCCATGCAGTTTTTGAGGCTTGAGAACGGCTCATCTTGGTCTCGTTTCTCGTTTCTATAAAGAAGGCGTCCTCCCACACCCTTGATGAGTGTACCCATCAGATACTTCTAACTTCTTGCCACGCGCCTTTCTAAGATACCCAATTGTCTTTTATATATATACATTCATTAGGTGAGATTAGAAAGAAGCTCTTCTACCTTCAATAGGGTTGGAATGTGCCAAGCTAACGCCACACCCCAGACTTTTTTGCACATAACTCACTTTTTTAATTATCATCTCGTCTTCCAACTCTCCTAACAAAATGGCCAACCCCAACGCTCCCAAGTCCGAGATGCAGCAGGATGTCGACGCCTGGATCGCCATCGCTGACAAGTACGCCAAGAACTCCGGCGCCATCAGCCAGCCCGCCGGCGAGGCCCAGTGGACTCACGGTCTGCTCGAGTGCTTCAACCCTATTGATACCTGCTTCATCACCTGGTGCTGCCCCTGCATCACCTTCGGCAAGACCTACCACCGTCTGCACAAGGACCCCCAGCTCCGCGACTACTCCGTCGTCAACGCCTCCTGCCTCGGATGGTGGGCGAGCGCCTGCTGCGGTCTCCACTGCGTCGGAACCCTGCTCCAGAGGAGCGAGATCGCCCACCGCAGCAACCCTAAGCTCCAGACAAACATCGTCATGGATTTCTTCAAGGTAAATCACCTTTTCGAAAACTTTTCTTCAATTTGCGCAGATGTACTGACTTCCGGCCCAGGCTTGGTGCTGCCACTGCTGCGAACTTATCCGCCAGGACAAGGAGGCTGAGACCCTGATGGCCAGGGAACAGCAGACGGTCATGCAACAGCCCGAGCAGAAGTCCGGAATGGCCTACGCTCCCCAGCACTAGATTGGCACCCACGAGATCTGCTGGCCTTCTAAATTGATACCCGAATGAATGCATTCATTATTATTTCATTGAGTATGAGCTCAAGGTGTTGGGATCCTGATTCAGGGTGCTTCATCGGCATTGCGTTTTTCTTCAGTATTTCGTGCTAGGTCACGGAATTAACTGTCATTGAATGGATAAACCGAACGTTTGTTTTGATTAGTTGGAAGATATGAATAGCTAATAATGCTGATGGTTTTTCTTCAAGCTTTATTTTTCATCTATGTGCCTCCGTTATGATTCATCGCCCTTTCCACCCAAAAACTGCACAATTTTCCTTCAGTTACTGCTTCGAGCATTCTAATTTAAGGGCCCCACAGTTGAGCTTCTGTAGTTCATTGAGCCGCACTAGCATTTCTCAGTGCCTCCTTATTGAACTGATGTGAACACAACGTTCCCGCTTAAAGACATGAGCTACTTCAAAAGGCTCATTTCTATCTACTGCAGTCCGACTCAACATTTAAAGCTCTTGAAGACAAAGCTCTTAAATCGTTGGTCGAGTGCTGATTGCTTCGCGATATAGGATCTCCACTCGCAGTTTTCCATAAGGCACTCCTCAAGCCCTTGTCAAGGGGTATGGTTGCGCCTGTCGACTTCAGGGTCGCGAAAGATGCGCTTCCGCAAGCGGTCCAGGGATAGAATTTGTTTCCCGCAATAGCATCCTGAACAGATAAGAATCCTCTATCCTACAGCCTTGGTTATTTCTTCAACACTGAGAATGCCGATTCCTACACAGATCTTGTCATGAGATCTTGCTACCCAATCATGGAAAAAAATCAGACCGTCTGCAAGCCGTTTATTCGCCGCCCAAATAACTTAAGTATTAATTTGATGAAAGCTTATATCACAACCACCAGAGATGACGGTTCCATCTAGTAGCCACGGGTATCTCTGAAACTCGGCAGCTCTGGTACTCGTCGCTCGGTGTCTATTTCTCTGGGACTATATTTCAACTCCGCCAATTTCTGCTCGCCCGGCGGTTGAACTTGCTGCACCCAACTAATGGCTTGTTTGGAAACTTGTTCGGAAACTTGTGCGGAAACTTGTTCGGACTTTGCTAATCGTTTCTCCCGCCACAACAGAAAGCTACATATTGCTAAGGCAATGACTAAAGGCAAGCCGGCACCCAGTCCGATACTGAGTAACTGCGTTCGATGTTGTTCGGCCGAAATTGCACCGCATGAAGCGTTGTTAACATTCGAAATAGCTGTATCTTGCGGGGCGTTATTCGCGGGAGTCGTGCTTCTCGTGACGTTCAAGCTACCGGTATTGACGCCAGCAGAATCTATAACGGATTGAACTTCCCAAGGTCTCAAGACGATTTCGTAACTGTCAATCGTGAAATTTGCCGTTGCGCATTCGTTTTGCTCGCTAGTTCCACAGCTGAATATAAAATCACGAGGTGGCTCCGCCGCAACCCGCCCGCAATACCATATAGGAACTCCTCCAGATGCAAAAACTGATAGATGTTAAAACAATGGAAGGTATGGGGTGAAAGGCAATGGTTTCTTACAGTAACGACAGTAGGTGACGCATTGCCCACCCCAAGACTGATCGGTACACGAGCCCCGACTAAGAATGCCGCTCTGAAGGCATAGGCCATTACTCAGGCAGGTTTCGGAAACACCGCAGCAATGTGAAACTTCCCGAGAGGAATCACATGGCGCGTGTCCTCCGGCGATGTTCCCGTCAGGGAAATAACAGTCCTGTGCATATGAAGCGCGTACAAATAGCCACAAGGTCGCGGCAAAGCAAAGTGGGTGCATGTTCGCAAAAAATAACCAAAGTTCTCACAGGACATGATTACAGCCTTGTGAACTATATACTTTTCCTGTACGACCAACCGACTTTTCCAATATGAAGGGGGTGGCATTGATGGTATTTAATTCTCTGCGGCAAAGCGATTCTGTGCCACTAATCATCACCACTGTTACCTGGTGGTACCAAAAAAGAAGGAAGTAACTCAGCTTGCCATGCCCTGCATAGGTTAAAAAACTGATTCCAAATCACAGGCTCGATAGTTTGTAACCAGAAGTACCTACACCAATTTGCAGCGCTTATGGTTGTCATCGAATAAAGTTAAATGTTGCGGCGGCAGCACAGGCTCGCGTATGGACAACCTTAAGGTATAGTTATTGCGCACCCATATAAACACTATCCTTATTTGCTATTGACACTGATATCGAATCTCTAGCAGCATAATCCATGTAATGCGCGCCGTGTGCGCTGAGGCCTCCCGCGACAACTCGTCGTCGAATCGGAGTTCTCAAAGTCTTCAGTGAACTTAGAGCTCTGCACTAATCTTCATGTCCCACATCTCCATGGAAATAACAGGACGTGGGTAGCTCTCTAAAATTGCCAATGAGACAGCTCTTTTCACATAATCTTTGTAACAGCGATCTTGGGAGCGTTAGCCCCCCTCAGCTAATTGCGCCATATTCTTGCGTGGGTTGTAGTCAATTCTAGTCAGCGCGGCCTAATAATTCTAGCGCTTGGTCTCTTCAGCCATCTTCCATCCGCGGCCTAAGTTCCATCTCCCACAGCCACGAGTTTTAAATAGCGCCCAGGACTGAGTTTTCGATGCAGCTCTCTTATGCAAAAAGCAATATCGTAGAGAGAAATGCCCGTCCGCCATGTTCAGAGCTGAGATCGCTTATCTATAACCGGCTTGCCCTGTGATTTGAGGCAGTCGTGCAGTTTCATGAATTTCAGCTGCTCCTTGTGCAGTCACATTATATTTTCACTGTATCGTAGCGAGACTTCGAACGGATCTTGGGGCCAAGCGTAAATAGTACCCATGGGATCGGTAGCAGCGCTATTGCGAGGAAACCGTACAGAGAAGTAGCCCAGCTTATCCCCAGACGATCGTACACTTGGCGGAGTTAGAATCAAGACGATGAGCTAAACAATACGCAACAAAGAGAACTCACTCTGGTTTGTGAACAGAGGAAATACAGCACCCAATGTGTATCTCAACAGACCATTCGCCGCCATGGCAGACGCACCAGCCACTGCACCAATGTTAGACTGGTTTGAAGAAGGGCCTTGTGCCATATAAAAGACTCGAATAAAGCGCTCTATGTCTCTGTCTACGCAAAAGCAAGCTCCATTGAGAAGAGCCTTGGGAACTTACTTGGTCCGTATGTGTCAAGCAGATATAATGTACAAGAGCACTACGCAAATTGTTAGCTAAAAGGGGTATGTGCCTGACATTTCACTCACAAAAACGCATATATTCCCCCACGCAAATGGTACGGCTGCTATACAAGGGCTGACCCAGCTTATATCCCTTCGTGCCGTCCAAGCAAACCAGAATAACCCAACAGGTAATCCAAGGCTTCCCACCATGGCAGCATACAATCTATGCTCAGGTGCTACTAATCCCTTGCCTCCGTTCGCTACGGAGAGCTCATATTTAGGACGGTACACAAATATATCGATCGTAATAAGAGTTACGACCCCGATAACGCATCCGACCAACACAGACAACCACATCAGGCCAGAAAAGCTGCGATCGAAGCCATATACACCCTGAAAGACGATTGGAAAAGACGGAAAGAATCCAAATAATACCGAGAAGTTAAAGGCAACATATAAACTGAAGAAAGCCACTATTGGCTCAACTGCCAGCATATGAAGCGGCCTGGTAACGGTAGTAGTCAGCAGCGACTTGAGCGCTTCCTTTCCACTCGGTCCGCCTGGTCCAGGTATACCCAGACGTCGCGCCCGCCGTTGCAAGATAGTCCTCTTATGGGTCTCCCGCATCAGCGGCATCATCAACAACGCCACACCGCTGACCATCAGAGTTGCCCACTGCGTGAAACGCCAACCACGATACTGAGCTGCAAAGCCTCCAATCACGGGGCCCAGAGCCGGTCCAGCGAAGGGAGCAAAAACGAAGAGGACGGTTGCTACGGCTCGGGAGATTGGGGGCCATACATCGGCACTGGTTCCCGCGCCCACGGCGAGAACAGGGGCACCGAAGAAGCCGCCGAAGAAGCGCGTTGTTATCAGTGCTGCTGGGGTGCTTGATAGGCCTGCTCCCATCGTGAACAGCATGGAGGCCGGCAGGGAGATGAAGTAGACGGCGGAGCGTCCAAAAGTCTCTGATACCGGAGCGGCGAGGACAGGACCGAAAGCGAGTCCCAGAACCCACATCGATAGACCGAGAAGCGCCACTGTGTTCGATACGTTCATCTCCGCTATGATATCTTCAACTCCAGGAGTGTAGATTGAAGACCCGAGAGTGACAGCAAACCCCATGAGCGCGGGAACAAAGATCATGTACACACGCTTCCACAGGGGCCAATTCCATGGGTTCTCCGGGTCATCAGGCCCGTTCCAGTCTGTCGCAGTAACTATCTCCCTGGCTTTGGTTTCCGAAGCTGACAGCTCGTGTTGACTCTCGGGATCATCGCTTGTGTCAGTTGATGGTGTCTGATCCCCCGTTCTGTGAACCGGAGGTGCTTTTTTAGGCTCAACTTCAAACTCCATCTCCGGAATACTATCAGCCATTCCGATAACAACCCCAGACTGATGCTACCAGTTCCTACGTTCCAATAAATCCGAACGGGCTGCTACCAAGACCTGAATTTTAAACTGCTCTTATGACGTAGGTTTTGAGTTGATGATCATAGTCGACACGACCACGAACATTTTACAATTCAGTAGAAAGTGCAGCAGGTCATCTCGGCTCATATGGATATGAATAAATGGCTCACTCGGTAGAATTTATTGTTTAAGTCATTGCTGATGTTAGCGTGTTGGTCTTTGCTCCACTCGCGCTAGCAAGCCACATAGCAAGATTAGTGATATCAACGAAACCAACCTCGGAGATCGAACTAATCATGTTGTTGATTTGAGACCAGACAATTTGGATAAGCTCTAGTTGGACTGCGCGGAAATGTTCCATCTGAAAATTTAATCTTCCCATGTAATCGTTAAGTCGAATGGTTGTTGAGTAAGGTAGGTTTATGCGAGTGACCCACATATCTCGGGAACACGAGTCATGAGCCGTGGCATAGAGAGTGATCATGACCTATAGTAACCGAAAAGTAACTCAAGTTCAGATTGTCAACAAATCGGCCCTTTGCTGCATCAATCGTCTACATTAGCTTTTGTCAGCAAATTGTTCGTCCAGATTATCCATTCAACCTAACAAATGCGATTGAGAGAGCGGTCAATTGGTACAGTAAAGGCAAGTACAAGAGACATAGAAGATCCCCAGGCATTCCACATCAAAGTAATTTCTAGCGAGCTGAATGGCTCTCTTCCACCCTGGTAAGAGAAGGACGTATACAAAATCCATGAGCGCCGGAAATAAAAAGACCATAGTTCTGAAACATCTGGTACAGTCGGAGACAGGTTTGTGAGAATAATTTTAAGCCATGTTAAATCTTTTGGGCCTGATTTTGACCTTGTTCAGTTTTGATTAAGTCAAATAGCTTTCGGTGGCCAACCAAAACACCCTCTCTTCATGAATGAACAACAAAGTTCATCAGGCTTTTAGGAGAGAGCTGCTGATTATATCCAAAAAGTTTGAGCTGAGAATACATACAGGTAGGTGAATCGATGAAGACCTCTCTCGGAAAGATAGAGTAGAGTCGCACCAGGAGTCTGTGGGCAAATCTGTGAAGACCTAGTATGCGCGTCGCAACATGATTGAACTTGAGGACATGACGCATCGTGAGCCACAAGGTCAAAAGCGACACAGATGCCTTCCCAGTGGATTACAACGGGACAAGCTTGGGGGATTCGAGGCTTGCAGGCTGAAAATGGGGATAAGATGGTCTTCTTACACCGAACAAAGATTAGCGATCAAGTTTTCGCTGTTTCAAGACCAATTTGAAGTAATTCGACATCAAGACTTACCAGTCGTTGTTCTCGAATCGATGCCTTACCCAGCTACCTTCTTCAACAACGCTACAATCCACAGAATTTGAGCCCCTGTAGTGCCTATCTCGAGCAATTCGAAGGACCGGGCGTATTTATAGTATACCATAACACTCTAAACACGCTCTTTCAACGGTTTAGAGCCAACCAGTATAGTTTTGAGAGAGATATATCACTTTTTTGGATGGTGCAACCGCGTAAACGGAAGAGGATCGTACCACGGATATTGCCCGGAACAGTTGAACTCAACACTATCTCCGTAAAGAAGCTCAATGGAAAGGCCAAAGGACTATTTGCCAAAGTGCCATGGCCACAAAGGATCGCAACTGCAACTGAGAACTCCATTTATCCATTGGAAACTCCGAAGGTATCCTTTACGCCTAGCACGCATTCTAGCTCAATTCCTTCCACGAGGACAGTAATGTCAAGGACTTGAATAATCTACTACCACGAACTGAAATCATAACAGGGAACGAACATGAGAGTGTGATTTAATAGATTGAAATGCTAGATGATAAACCCACGCGGCCATTTACAAATGAAAAATGAAAATTAGTTCCTGGCTCCCAAGAGATAGTTCTTCAGAGAAAATATAGGATTGAATTTAGCACAAATCACAATCAGATACAAAAGCAACTAGCAGGATTCTATAACAATGATTTCTCAAAAGTAGACCTTGACAAGAGTGATTTCGTGCCTGGAAAATAAAAGTCAATTACACGTACGAAACTAAGTAAATGAGGGTGCGGGGACGGTTGAATAATAACATCTTGTCCTACGTAAAAAATCTCAAACTGTTAGGAACATATGAAGGTTTCTAACGTAAGATAGAAGGATAGAAACAAACCATTTCAATCACGGATCCTCCCTTAAAATATCGAAATACCAACAAAAGCTGAGTGGAACTGCAGCTGAGGAGCCAATGAGCCTGGAATCCGTCCGGTTGGGTGTCCGTGCATAATTTGACGTAACCCTAATCGCACCGCAAAAATCTCGAAAAATTCAGTTACGATCTGCTTCATCATTCACATCGTCGCAACATGATACAAAACCGCACCCTTCTGATGGGAGCGCGTGAGCGGTGACATTGGTATCAGAGGGAGAGTTTCCTTAACTCATCGCAATGGCCGCCCCAGTCCTATCCTTGCAGCCGGTCAAGCTGGTGACTGGCCCCTCGCCACTGACACCAGAGCAGACATACTGGAAGAGCTTCAAACAAAAGAGCCTTCTGCCATCGCCATCGAACTTCCCTATCAATCACGTCTCCTTCGCTTTACCCCCACTAAATCCTCTTACCGCCCCATCGGACAATTTCGTTGTGACGACAGGCGCACGTGCACAGCTATTTTCGATACGGACTCGGAAGCTTGTGAAAACTATTGCCCGCTTTGACGACACGGTGCATGGCGCAGACATCAGGCGTGATGGGCGCGTGCTTGTGGCAGGAGATGATTCAGGAGCAATACAGGTGTTTGAAATCGGCTCGAGGTCGATAATGAAAACCTGGAAGGAACACAAACAACCGGTCTGGACTACAAAGTTCTCGCCGTTTGACAACACGGTTTTGATGAGCGCGAGCGATGACCAGACAGTCAGACTATGGGACCTGCCTAGCCAAGAAAGTGTACAATCATTTGCTGGTCATACAGATTATGTGAGAACTGGAGCTTTCATGCCTGGCCGATCAACAAATTTACTAGTAACCGGAAGTTACGACTCTACTGTGAAACTGTGGGATCCCAGATCCCCCGCATCGGCGGTCATGACATTCAAATTCGCCGCGCCAGTGGAATCCGTTCTCCCAATGCCCGCTGGAACCACGGTGCTAGCTGCTATGGACAACCAGATCGCGGTCCTCGATATCGTTGGCGGCAAAGCTCTTACAATGATCCAAAACCATCAAAAGACCGTGACAACTTTATCGTTGGCTTCAAAGGACACTCGGCTAGTCAGCGGAGGCCTAGACGGCCATGTTAAGGTCTTTGAGACCACGGGCTGGAACGTCGTGGCGGGGTCGAAATATCCGTCCCCTGTGCTGGCGCTGAGCGTGGTCAGCTCGGGGAGCCAACAGGAGGACAGGCATCTGGTGGTTGGGATGCAGTCGGGTCTCTTGTCGATCAAGACCCGATTGTCTGGGCAACAAAAAGTCAAAGAGAAGGAACGTGAGAAGGAGATGCAGGCACTGCTCGATGGCAAGCTCGAGGAACACGACCGGAAGAAGGCTAAAAAGCTGGGTGGGGGTTGGCAGAAACGACTCAGGGGTCGGGATTTCACAGGTGAAGGTGCAGACGTAATCATCGAAGGTAATCCGCGAGGAAAGAGAAACAAGATCAGGCCTTGGGAGCGGGAGCTTCGGGATGCGAAGTATGCATCAGCACTAGACCTCGTCCTCGATGATAGAGATCCTTCGACTGTGGTGACGCTATTAGTGGCCTTGCGACATCGATCTGCTTTGCGCGCAGCGCTTTCTGGGAGAGACGAAGTTACGCTCCAGCCAATCCTCCGGTGGGTCTGCAAGTATATCATCGACCCGCGCTATGTTCCCAACTGCGTGGAAGTGGGTGTTTTGATTTTGGATCTATATGCCGTACATATGGGACAGTCTAAAGATATTTATGGACTGATGCGCCGACTCCATGGGCAGGTGAGGAAAGAGGTAGAACGTGCACAGCAAGCATGGCAGACGGAAGGAATGCTCGGGCTGCTAATCAAACCGTGAAACCCAGCTATGGGGTTTGTCACGCGGCATAATGGACCACCCGCCCGCTAAAAAAGCTTTGGCAAGGCCCCGAAGTCTTCTGGGACTAATGATACACAGCTTATTGCCCACATCGCCCACAATCGCCCACATCGCCAATAACCCAAAGGCCTTTCTGTTCCCACCGTTTCATTGACTAGCGTACGAGGTTACCGATTTCTTGGGCGACTACGCGAAAGCATGACAGAACCCAGAGGGTTGGGAACCGAGGTTCCGGATCAGCCGTCCCCGAGAGCTTCCCATCCACTTGGGGCGACCGGTCATCAACTTGCGCGAGCACAGAGCCTGTCTCGCACGTTGTTTGTTTTGTTCGCTGTGTTCGCCTTGCTGATCGATATTGACTTCTCAACGGGCGCTCGACGGGTTGATCTCGCGTCAAATCTGGCCCGCGGTGCCTAAAGGGATCATTGGAACGCAGGATCAGAGAAGTTACTGCCGAGAGTGCTTTTGGGCTCGGCAATCGCGAAGTTTCCAGACCACGCCGCAGCAAGCCCATTATTATTATTACCGACAACTCGCCACCAGCTAGTCCAAATGACCACGATGCCGCGTAATTCGTCGATCGTGGAAGGCCGATTTTCTTACTTTAAGGCATGTTGCCTCTAACACCGGTGGTTAATGCCCACAACTCCACAGAGCTGTAAGCAAAGGTCGAGCCTTTGCTTCCTGCGGCGGGATGTCGACTCTAGTGACAAATGATAATCTCTGGCCCCCCTCCACCCTTTCGTTCCGCATTGTCGGTATAGATACCTATGGTTAGCAACTTGTCAGCCACACGGCGAGACGATGCAGTCAAGCTTACATTATGGTCAATGCCAACCTGAGTTCTGATATAGGATGGCCTCGGGGAAGGTGTTCTAGGCTGTTGAACCGCACACTTGGCCTCGTCGATCCCACTTCAGCAAAGATATCTAGTGCGTGATGAAAGGAAGCGGTGCAAAACCCCTTCAGAGATCGGCTTCGCGACTAATATGTTTTTGGGAGTTAATATGCGATAGGGGCATGCTCGGCAACTTCCAGCGACGGTGATTCGAAGTGAAGAGACTTGGGGATGTTATCAGGCATGAAAGGCCGACTCAATAATTAGAACATTCATCCATCTACCAATCCGAATGAAAAGTGAGCTTTTCTGAAGTGTTCTCGTGCCCCTGAATCCTGAATCTCCTTCCTTTCCCCCTTTCTCCTGTTTATAGTGCACCTACACTGAACTTGCACACGTAATTCTCATGGCCTTCCCTTGCTTCCTCGTCTGTTGCCTTGGCTTCTACTGCTGTGCAACAGTTTTCGAAAATCGGTCCCGTATAACATAGACCTAACTTGTCCAACCCGACGTGTATTTATTGAGAAAAGCAAACACAGCCCGCTTATCGACGGGACGAGCAGGCACGGGAATCTCGACTTGACAGCTGACCATGACCCTATAGACGGATCGTCCTAACGGCTCGGCTGCAGCAGGTCCTTGGTGCGTACAACTTGAAAGGGGGGATGTGACAGGGTGTGTGGACGATGCAGCCCTGTCTGTGTGCGAGTGTGAGAGTATCCTCGCCGGCGAGGATCTACTGCTGATCAAACCTCTTTGGTTAGCAAAAGCCAGACGTTGACTTTAGTACATCGCGATCTTTATCTGTTTAGCACTTTCCCTTGCGTGCATATATCTGTCCTTTTCATGTACGTGCCACCCGCAAGTGTGCTTTCAAGCCGTCAAGAGGGGCCCTTGAACCAAGGACAGCCTTGCAACTCCAATTGGGACAGGGTCCAAGCGGGTTATTTTCTGATGTAATGGCTGTAGAGGAAAGGATGGTTGCCGCACACTGCCTGCACCTTCACCGTTATTTCCTCCTAGCATCCGGTTTGTCATATCCTTTCGAGTGTGTGTAGAATCGATGGGGGCTAAAAGCCTGGCTTTGTGAACCGCATCTTGTAGTCCACAAGATCTAAAAAACGATGGCCAGTCTAAAAGTCCCAACTCTGTATCAATGCTAAAGAACTCGCATAAACCCTCCTTCTCTAGTTTTTCAATGACTCTGGCGATCGTCGTCTGTCAATGTATAACATTCTGTACATGCGGGCCCGCTCAACTGTAAACCCGTCTCTTCGCCTTCGCGAAGCGTTATTCTAATCTCGCAATTGGACTCCACCGTCATCAACTAAGGTATGGAGATCCTCTCGACGCCGATGCCGACGCCGTCGCTATCACCGTCCATCATCGGCTCCTAACCCACAGCTTAGTGCCTCGAGCACCCCCCTCTCCAATCGCCTGCGCTTGCCAGCTTGAGATGCACGCCTCCTCCAAGCCCTCTCCGCGCGCCAATTGTCAAACTAAGCGACGCCAGCAACAGTCAAGAGTTATAGTAGTCTACCCCCCAGCTGGGGCCCTGCTGCAACCCATACTGGAGGAGCCCTAACCATCCCAGGCATCCTAGCCCTTTTCGACTTTTGTGGCTTTCCAAACTAGCCCCTATTATCCAACGCTGACGCACCAATGACCCCCACGCGTACCAAATATCGGGCAGGGAGGTCCAGAATGGGCATATGTTGGATCTCCGTCGGTGCTATACAAAGCGGCGGCGCGCAACATGCAATCAAGGGCAGACCGCGAGGAGGGACTGAGGAGAAAAAGCAATTTGCCTGAACTAGCGGGAACGCTGCTGCGTTCCGCAAGCCAGCTGGCTAGTCTGGTTCAGCAGGCTAGAAAATGGCGGCATCTGGTATTCTTCTCTGCAGGACGTTGCCTTCTTCCAAGCTGTGGAGAAAGGTGTCACCCCGATAATTTAACTCTACGAAGGGGTCTTCGAATTGAATGAGTGGACGGAGGTTCCTCCGATGCCACCGATGCGTAGATTTGCATACCTCTGTGATCCCTTGACGTGGGCGTTTGCTGTCTTCGCAAGCTATGTTCCACGGCATATATCTGCATAGAGTACTTGCGGGGTCATACATTAGGCAGATTGAGAGACCGACGAATGTTAGCAGTCGCGTTATGCCCCGTGGTTTCGGCAGATGTTAAGGTCGCAGTGTGCGTACTGCCGGCCACAAACGGCAGTTGAGCTTCTTATTGAAACATCGAAGCTGGCTGGCAGCACCTAAGTATGCATGTCGCTTAATTTAATGCAGTTTCGGTCAACAGAAGCCTTCTGAATCTACAGGAAATGTTTTAGTGGCCCGTTCGCTACCGTCCATTCCAGGACGTACAATGCAGAGAAAGCTCCAGGATGATGGAACAGTGTCGCTAAGAGAGCGGTTAGGATAGTTAGCTGAAATGCCCATGCATTTATCCTTTACATAGGTCGGGAGGTCTTTGCGAAGATGTTTGTCCTATACTTTCCGACGGCCCGAATAGAATGTAGGACGCCCTCCCATCATGATTTTGCCGTCTTGTCTAGCCTATGAGAAGTGTCCATGTACGTATAAAGCAATCCAAGAAATGACTATGGTGATCATTCATTTCTTACGGGAAAAGAAAGACCAGTGGCGTTCTCTCCGTCCAACTGTAAACTGATGTTTGTCCACAAACCACTGAAGAAATCCGGTTATCCTGTTTCTGAATCCACAAACATCCTTTTGAAGGCAGTCCCGTATTCTTCAGGTTTCGCGAATTGCATCTCCATCTACGCCAAGAGTTAAGAGGGATTTACTCTGTAGAAAGGAACGAACTCATTTATCGAGACCAGTCGCCTCAGGCCACGCCACCAGCGCCGTATCAACCACCGTCTTTGCAAACTGTCTGCGCTTGATCCCGCGAACCATGTCTCAGCACAGCGGCTGTGTCACACATCTACTTTCCTAAATCTTCGTTCTCCCAATTCATGGCCTGGTTGGAGTTGAAACGGTCAGCGGCAACTCCCATATTAACTAAGGTGGCAACGTCCAGTGAAACTTTCCAAGCCCCCCAAACAACGATCCCCTGTAGACTAAACTTAGGCGGTTGGCGTGCGGGACAACCGCTTTCGAGCACGCGAACAGCGAAGGCCAAAGTAAGCAAACCTCTTGAAATCTGATTTAGGTTGGCGTGGTTGGATCGGAGAGCTTGGCTTCCAAGTGGAGCGCGGTTAGTTAGCTGCGAGCAGGCCTCACACCCCCCCCGGGGATGGCACCGGCGAAACCTCCTCGCGGGCTTTTGTCGGCCAAACACGATGGGGCAACCACCCCCCGGGCTGACAGGGTGTTGGTGCTAGTTGCAGCTGAGACCATTTGCACGGTTGACGACTCCAGCGCTCCCGGGTCACCTAATCCGGCACCCATCAACCATTCAGCTTGCCTATTTGATCCCCCCAGTAACATCGTAACTTTAGTAGCCCCAGCGTGATTTATTCGAAGTTTCCGTTGCAGACCGCCTGGTTACACGCTGGATGATCCCAGCAGAGCCACGTCGCGTGCACGATGCCTTGTTCGAGTTGCATCGTGGCCTGTCCTTGTTCATCGAGTCCTGATTCTTCAAATGGGCCTTCTTTTCACCAGCTTTTTGGTGCGAAGGCCCTTAAATCACTGTACTCTGGTCCTTGTAATGGCAGCTGGTGTGTATCTGTGGGTGTATAAGACGACTGAGACAGGATAATGCTCTGGCCCCTGAGGACAATTGTCTCAAATCGATGTGTAGGTACGAGTACGAGAAGAAGCCAGAAATGGAAAGCTAGAATCGAAGCTGGGATCTGATCCTGGAGTCGACTCTTGCTGGAGGCCTGATTTACTGCATGAAGCAGCGGTCGGCCATGAACCGAGCGCTACTCAGTGAGCTTGGCTGTTGTCCCAAGGAATCAATGGTCATTGCTTAGGGCGGTCTGGTGATGAACTGGCAACTTTGCCAATCGCGGATTCTGGACATATCGTACATTTGGGGCGGGGGAACTTGGCCCTTGGGTTCGTACGATTCTTGTGGTGAAGAAGAAGTTGTGAGAATTTCTCTTGGAGCGACGCATCACAGTGTTGGCAGAAGGTACATCTCTAAGTCGCGAGCATCTGTGAAACTTGGCACGGGCTTTTTTTTCTGTTCGTCTCTATAACTAATATGCTCAATGCCCAGCAAACATGGAACTCACACCAGGCGATCTACAAAGTACATTGCCGTGCAGAAGGAGCTTCGTTCCTACCTGTCGATCACCAATGAACTCTGAGTCCGTAACTGTCATCAATAATAATGTTTCGCATTTCAGCACAATCTTCATAGTCCTCCATGTAGGGTCAGCTGAGGCGCTGGCCTCCCTCCAATTTACGGTTTTCACCTCCCTTACCTACAAGAAGCTTTCGTGTCACATATCCGGTAAGATTCCCACTGGTTCGATGGATAAACCCCTCTGCAGAGGATCTGCAGGATGAGAAGGTATAAAATCCTTCAAACAGGAACGCGCAGCCCCCTCGGGATGCAAACGAATAGGGAAAAGCGGGCAATAATGTTATGGAAGGCCCGGAAAGGGCGAACAACAATCAAAAAGACGCACCGTCGTACTATTGTTGTGACCCGAGTTTCGTAGCTTCCCCCACTTCCGTCGCAATGTCCGCGCCGTAGCGGCCATCCTCCATTTTAAATTCTTCAGAGGATCTTGAGATCCCATAGGACAACACGAGGGCCACACTCCCAGGCAGGCTGGGAGTACCGGGGTCATGGCACTACCGTTACACGCTATTAACCAACTCTAAGCTAACATGGCCTCTGATGAAAAGGGGAGTGACGGACGGCGTGACGAGGTTGGTGACCGGACTAGGCTATAAGCTCGGTTCCAGTCCCAAATCTGCGGGTAGCGGTCATGACGGGGCCTCTTCCGCGATGGAAGCCTGGTTTTCTCTTTGGCTGGAGCCGGTTGCCCGGTACTTCATTGTGAAGGCTGTAAACCATGTGGCCCAAGATACAAATCAAGTCATTAAAGGAAAAAAAAAAAAGAGAGACAGGAGGCTAATGTTGAAATAAGCACTCACTTTTGATCCAATCACTTCCACCTTCAGCCTAGCTACGGCGTTGATTTCTGCACCCAAAAATCCTACGAACGGAAAATATGCAGGTTCCCATTTCCTCGTGCTGAGATAGAGAATTGCAGCGCCACTGGGATAAGAATAGCACGAAGACAATTTGGACCAACAGCCGTGGCTTGTACTTGGGCTTGTGGTTTTGGGCTACAAACGTTGGAGAATTCGGTGGAGGCACCGCAGTGACGCTCAAAGCAACCTGTCACTTGAAGCCTAGAGCGACCAGTTGATGAGTGAGAGGTTGGAAAGCCGCTAAGGAGAATCACGTGTACACCAAGCTCGCTTACTATGAGACATGATTCGACGTTCGTTCGTTAAATAACGCCAGGGGTCATGGGTGCCGGTATTCATCTAGTTGTGCTCGGATTCGGTCTCCCAGAGCGTTGTTTTGAAGGCTTCAAGGACGAGTCTGTTGACAAAGAGGTAGATTCAACTGCACTCGTATCGATTGCCCTCTGGTACGAGGTACGATGGCGCCGCCAGGCCTGCTCGTTATGGCATACGAGCCGATCGCGACGCATGCTGGCGGCCGCGTGTGGAGCACGCTCTCAAGTTACTCCGTGTAAGTGAGACATTGCCTAGAGGAAGAATACGTCCGTCCCGTCTACTATGCCGTCAGAATGCTGAGACTTATCGCAAAAAGCATATGTTAACCGTGGTTATGGGAACAAGATGACGAGCAATGACACCGGGTAGGCGTCGCGAAAAGTTGGGCTAAAAGTTGTAGAGATGGAGTAGTTTACCAGCGCAACGGTAGCGAGGTCATTGGGCGGCATTATCGCCGCTTGGCGAGGTTGGATTCGGAATCTCACCAAGTCCGGGCTGGACCGCTATGGGGATAAGAGTGCACGTAGCAGCCCAGCAGCCCACTTTGGAAGTCGAAGGAGTACAAGCGTGGGGCAATTACCCTACGTCCGGTGAATAACCGCCGCATTGTTGACTCCTTTGCTCCACAATTCGGTCAATGAATTACGTATATCGAGATTGGTCGTTTACCATAGTACGTTCCCAAGGACCAAGGCCGACCCGTGCGGCCGCATATTCCGCGCTGGGAACCTTGGAAGTAAGGGAAAGAGGTGAAGGCAAGATTAATTATGAAACAGCGAAAGCCACATAGCGTGGCAGCCACTGGACAAGACTTTCTAGGGGGCCCCTGCAATGGCTTGTAAAATTCCGGAAGATGCGCCCAGACACGTGCGCAGCCGTGTTTTGGCGGTGGCGGCGGGTGCACATGCTCACGGTAAAGCGGCTTGGAACGCGACGGGTAGAATCATTGGCAGCCTTATTATTTTTTGCTTGGAGAGTAATTATGCCAGAGCTGAATGGTGAGAAGAAAAAAAACAAGGCTCAATTGACGGGAACACCCGCAGCAGTAATACGAAGAAATATAGTAAAGAGCATCGGGTGAGATTGGATCTTCTGCCGACCTGCAGAATCCGGCGTTTCATTTTGTCTTGTCTGAATCTCTTCTTTCTATTTGCTGTTTGGATGAGTTGGATATTTCCGTGCACCTCCTTTTTTTCGGGCCGGGGGGGTAAGGGTGAAAGATGGCCGGGGCAGAGGACTCACTCGGGGCTCCGCTACCTTCACGGCTGCAGCATCGCGCGTTTCAGGCATGCAGACTTTGGGTATCCGCCGGCCCGTTTGTGTGTCGGGTACGACTACGACGGGGGCCCTGGTAAGTCGGGATTTGCAGCTGTTTCGGCTCGGAAGAGTGGTCGTGAGATGAACTGGGGACTGGGGACCGGGGAGCTGCAACCTGCAGGACCGAGAGCCAGTCTACGTGGACAGACAGGCTGTATCCAATATGTGGCATTTTCAGTGAGCTTGGAGACGCAGCTAACAAAAGGCAAGGGCGATGATGGATGACGAGGTGTGTCAGACACACAATGAACATTCATTGATATGGCAATTCTGTAAATATGGATTTCTTTGAATGGGAATTTCTCGCTCCTGATAATATGGGAAAGACAGATCGGCCCATGGGGGATAACCGTAGCATCAATTGGAGCAAAAAACACACAGTGACAGTGGAAGCTTGCGTGACGCACTTGCAGCAGGACTCCGTCCACGATTTGGTACTACCATCTAACTCTAACTGCCCCCTGCTGAGCATTTGCTACAGGGTTCATCGCTGCTTGCAAGTCACCAAGTCTGGCAAAACCCCGGGTGATGAAGGATTAGTGGAGACTGAGTGCAAGACACCGCTCGTAACCAAGCACATTGCGCTGAAAGAAGAATGGATGACGAGACTACGATCGTCGTACTCTAACGCTCTTGTCAGCTTTGGCTTTTGATGCTCGCCGTAGGCCCGTAGCCAAGTGGGGTAGTGTTCCTTGTCTGCCACGTACTTCAAGTGCTTGCTGCAAGGCCCATAAGCACCTACGCCTCAAGGATAAGGAGCCTCCGACGAGCTTTTGGGATTGGAAGCAAAACGGTACAACATCTCCTGCTGTGACTCCGCTTGTGTGGAACAAGAGTGATAGGGTCGCGAAGAAAAGCCTTTTGGAGTTTGTACGTCTCACACGTAGTTGAGTTGGCCTGCAAATGGGCTCCCAGCTCAGCCCTTTTTTTTGCTTTCCGCGCTGCCTCTAGCCGAGATGATGGGCCCTACGAGGTGGCCGAACACCCTCTGGAGTCTGGTGGTGTATCTGGGAACAGCCACTGGGGGTCTTCCAGCGGTCCATTAAAGGTTTAGGGCTCTGCACATCCAACCCTCGGTCAAGCCCCGCAGTTTCGATCGTCTGGAACCCAAAACACCCAAATCATAACTCACAAAATTCCACAAGCCCACTGGCAGCGAAGTTGGACCGGTTGGCTAGGCTAAACGCAGCCTAGTCATCCTGGCCATCCTTCGGCTTTCGCTGGACTCTATCGATTCCTTTCGCCTCTCGGGGTCTTGATTTCTGTCTGACGAGGCCTGAGCAAGAGAACGCACCACTACATAGTATGTATGTACGATGGTCAGACGGTTACACCACCAGGAAAGCTGTCCGGGGCTTGCTCCGTTTCTGCACCTCTGGGACACTTTGTGCACGGAGAGTTTGAAACAGTTGTCTTGGACGTGGGGCATGGTTAAGATGCAAAAGGATACATAGTAGGTTCTTGCAGACGACAACGTAGCCGTCCACTAGGCTATCGAAACTTCAAGGGAAGTCGCGTACCCGTCCACGGGGAATCCTACGGTACAGGGAGTGTCAAACGTGGTTTTGTAGGGAAGATGGCTGTGAACTACACAACGTCTGTTACAGGCTACGGGTGGTGTCCCTTCAGTACCAGACTTCAACCGGGCTTCGGGCTCGGATCGATATACTTGCCGTGCACAAAAAGTGGAGATTCCGGAGCCCTGGGGCCTTTTACGGATCCGTAGACAAAGAGAAAACGAGAAAAGAGACGGTCCTGGATCGGGGGTGGCTCGCGTTCGCGTTCGCATCTGTGCAGCTAGACCAGTAGTTACTTATCACTTATGCAGTAATAATGGCAGCTACATCGACGACCGTACCTTTTCACATTAGACCGCTTCATCGTCCCGGGGTGTAAAGTACCCGCTTCAGAAGCAACGCAGGCAGAGCTCGGGATACCGATATCTGAACCTTGAACCTCGTCCGCCAGCCTCGCAAAACGTCGTGTGAAGCAGGACTACGCGGCCCGGCTTTGTGCCTTCCTTTCGTCTGGTATCCCTGGTGCCAACAGAGGGCGGGAAGCATATGTACAGAAGCCAGACAAGGTAAGTATCGTACAGCTCAACGCCGTCGATTAATGCGGGGGAAGTCGGTAGATCACACACTCTACTCTCACCGAAGAAGGGGGAGGGTCGACAGAAATGGTGCGGTCATAGGCCCAGCCAAGTACGATCTACAGCCCCTGAACCCGGAAAACAGATGGAATTCTTCTTTTCTTTTTCGCTTCCTTGATCCCCTAAACGGCTTCTTCATCTATCCCTCTCGCTTTCTGAAGGCGATTTTGAAGTCCGAACATGGGAAGACCTGTTTCCCGTTGTGGACGGATCCCGTTGATCAGCGCGGTTCTGTACCGCTGGGGGGAAAGCTCGATCGACCCCACCTGACGATAGCTTGGAAGTAGCGTGGTGGGTGATGGGGGGTTTTAGGAGACGGAGGGCTGGAGAGCGGAACTTTGGTCACAACGATAACCAGGCTCGAGCTTTGGGATCACCAACGAGTCAAGCTGGGGCCGGGGAGGAGCATATTAGGGTATCGTTGTTTGTTCTGTGGGATCTCAACTCTCATCAAGGTGCGTCTGGTCCAAGGCTAATCCCCGAGTGGGAAAAATCCCTCGGCGATACCGACCCGGGTTTGAATGGAACGTTGCCGGCTGGATGCAGCATAACAAACAATAACAATAACAATAACATTAAAATTTTAATTTGATACCAGATTAGAATAATGTCATGTATGTGGGCAATCGAAGGCAAAAAGTTAATAAAGTATATGTGGCACCGGTGGGAGAGTCCCGGATGGTTGGAACTTGGAACCGCGGGGGCCTCCCAAGCGCCCCATTTATTCGCTTAATTTTGGCTGCTATCCAATGCGGCTTGGTATGCCTCTCCAGGGAGCTGTCACCTCGCCAGTGGCCCACTGCTCGTGCATTACAACTGTGAACGGTAGGAAGCAACTCTCTAGTGCGTGCCGCGCGGCTCGGTTCATTTACATGGAAGGAAACTCTAGTTCTTGG
>JANIPN010769363.1:0-10722 GCA_027478595.1 Erythroxylum anguifugum
ATTGTGTCGCTAAAGATCAAGGCAAATGGTAACGAGTCACCATTTGGCGATGATTATCTAAATTGTCGCCTAATGGTATATTTCCTAATTAATTGAAAGCAACGTCATTTTTCTCAACAACAAACGGCGTTGTTTTGTTTAATAGCAAACAACTTCATTTTTACTAGGTTATTAACACAAAAAACAAAGTTCTCTTTGTTTCAAGTTAGCCATCGTGTTTTTGAAGAAGCGTCGTCTCCTCTGAGGTCGTTGTCTCTTGTGTTACAGCCGTCACTGTTGAACGAGCTTCATGTCTTGTGTTAGTATTGTTCTTCTTTTCTTTTTTTCTAGAATCCTCCTTCTATTATGCTTTTAGTACTATTCTTCTTTTCTTTTTTCAAGAACCCTCCTTCTGTTATGCTCTGTTTGTGGGTTTTGTGTTCTTCTTATGTTGTATGGGTTTTTGTTTGTGTTTGTGTTTATGTTCAAAAGACAGTTGATTGTGTGTTTGTGTTGGTTGTATATAGGTTGACTTTTTTTCCCACCTTCAATGCTTCTTTGAGGAAAGCCTACTAACTACTTGATAAAAGGTCTACGAAAGTATTTAACTTTTGGAAGTGATGTTTATATGCTTCATTTTGTTTTCAATATTTAGCTGGTTCTCTTCTCCTATCTTCCTCTCTCTCTCTCTCTCTCTCTCAACATTCTCCAGGTTTGCTTCTTCTTCCCTTATCTTTTCCACAAGTTTGTTATTATGTATGTAACTTAGGCTCTTGTATTACGTTTTCAATATACAAAAGCTTTTCCTAAGTATTCTTTAATTGGATCGAGTGTATCTTCAACAAGAGAATTTGTTCAAATCTAATGTTGGACTTGAGCTATGTTGTTTTTTATCATAATAAATAACAAGTTTTTGAGGAGAAGGTTGTTTTTAGCAGATCAAGTGTGTCTTCAACAAGAGAATTGGTTCAAATCTAATGTTGGACTTGAGCTATGTTGTTTTTTATCATAATAAATAACAAGTTGTTGAGGAGAAGGTTGTTTTTAGCGTGCTAAAAAGGAATGACCTCGTTTTGTTGCTAGGATTTGTATGGTAAAGTTCCATTCAATTTTAGATCAATTCATTCCATACCTGAGAATTTATGGGAATTGATTACCAAAAGAATTCAATTAAACATAATGAATTTTATGCTAAATTGACTTTTCATAATAAAACTATTAATATTAATTCATTGCAGAATGCTGAGGTGGCAACTAGTTTCTAATAGCAGAAATGAGCTCCGATAGGAAGAATGTAAAATTATCCCTGATGAAGAACAAACCTCCTCATCAAAGTCTAATCACCGCTTGCCTTCAATGGTCGATCTTCTTCTTTAAGGTTTTTTAGTATCATCTGAATTATCTCTCTTCCTTAATTATCTATATCTGATTTTCTGTTAGGAGGCTACAGATGAATGTTTGATGGTATATACTATGTGTTGTGTTAAGCTTCCTTAAATCTTTAAGAGAACATAGATGGAAATAGAGGTGGTGGCGATGTCCTAGTGGTCCATACATGATTAGGGAAATCCGTTGTTTTGAAACAGTCGTTGATTCCAAAAATTATGTATATTCAATCAGGTATGCATGTGTTCAAATTTGAATTCCTTATACTGTTTGACTTAATTATCTATTTAAGTTCTATACTATTTGTTTCTTAGGTGAAATGCATTGTACGTACTACTCATGTAATTCAGTGATCCATACTACATTTGAAAAATCATTCACTATATCTTCTGCTAATTTAGTTAAAGCCAAGAAGTTGTTGGAAGAGAGTATTAATAAACCAACTCTTAAGGGAAGATCTTTCACTGTTTCACTCGATGGCTTCAAACGTGCAAAGGCCTTCTTGGAAATCCAGACATTGGGAACTCCTTTATTTTTTCTATCAAGCCTCATGTCACTTGGAATCTAAAAAAATAATTATTTATTTTCGTGCGTGAAACTTTATTTATTATTTTATTTGTAAGAATTGTTAATCTTATAATTAAAATTTGGTATTACTCACCATATATCATTATATTATATTGCTTATCATATTTCAATATTTATATGTTTTATTATTTAATTGTTAATAAATATTAATGATTAAGAATAGTAATCAAATTAAATTTATGATATTTTGATCTTATTAATATTAAAATTTTAGGTGTGTTTATCTTTTTATATCAAAAAATATTTACTTTTTAAAATTTAAATTACCTATGATGTGTTTTTCAATAACATTTTTAAAACTTTGAAAACGTTTTACAATTTCTAGATGCTCCATTATATTTTCACAAAAAATTTGCATGATCGAAGATGTACTATGTAGAATAGGCATCATTAAAAAATCATTTGTCTATAAATCCAAATTTTTAAATAAGTTTATAGAGTTTGAATCCATTAGGCAAAAATTGTACTTATTTCAACTTTTTGCGATGATTTTAAAAATTCACTGCCAAAAGTGTAGTTGTTGGTTCCATGCATGCATGCAAAAGAAAATGGGCGACGTCAAGGAATGCTACAGTTAGTTATAGGTTGTTAGAAGAGTTGTTTTCTCTGATGTAACAAACCAATTTTCAAAGGTTTTCAAAATATTTTCCTTTCCTACTCAGCTTAGTTTTCAATAGTTATATATACAAACATTCTGTACTGTTTCATACATGTGAAATAAAATTACACCCTCAATATATTTTCTTCCTCTTTTCTACATGGTATCAGAGCCTTGTGCTCGATCCAAACAGTAATTATTGTCTTCTCTGTGTTTCGTCTAAATAAGCTATGGTTCGGAGGAGCTATGTCTAAGCTTTACAGACAAAAGAAGAAGAAGGGTCCAGATCAAATGAAGAGGAAAGGAATAGAACTATGGATCAAAGATTAGATTTATATATTGAAGACATTAATCGAAGGACACCACAACACAGTCGTGAATTAACAAACAGCGACAATCCAGGTTTGATCCTCATAAGTTACGTGTTAAACGGGAAGGATTTTATTTCATGGAAAAGATCCATGTTGCTGGCGTACTTTAAGTGCAAAAAGGAAAACCAGTTTCATCCTAAAGGATGATGCACCAGATGTCGACTCTGAGGAGTTTGTGCAGTGGAAAGAATCTAACGACCTAGTTTTTTCCTTGATTATAAATTCTCTATCAAGGGAATTAGTAGATGTTTTCTTATTTGCTCCATCTTCTAGGGAGCTGTGGAAAGAGATTGAGCAATGGTATGGAGAAAGCAATGGTTCACTCATTTTTCATCTTCAAAGAGAGATTTGCGCGTCAAGACAAGGAAATCTGTCCATAGTATATTTTTTCAACAAAACAAAGAGAATGTGGGATGAGTATGCAGTGTTAAAACCTATGACGGTATGTAGATGTGGAGGTTCCCGAGCTATAGCAAAGGAGATCTGTCAAGAGGAGCAACTCATGCAGTTTCTTTCAGGCTTAAATGCAGAATTTGATCATGTTAGAGATCAAATTTTACTCATGGATCCTTTTCCATCAGTAAACAAAGCCTATTCGATGCTTCTAAAAATTGAAAAACAGAGAGATGTAGCTTTGGACACACAAAATGATTTTGTTAACACTGTTGCCTTCACTACTAGATCTTAGAGCAATCATTTTGACTGCAGTAATGTGAAGAGAAATGTTAAAGCAAGTAAGAACAAAGAAGACAAGTATTGCACGTTTTGTAAGAAGGGATGACATGAAAGGTCTGACTGCTTCAGATTGAATGGTTACCCCGACTGGTATAAAGGTAGGAAGTTCACCAATCTTGGAAAATTTGTAGTACAAGCAAATATGATTCAAGGCACAAACACCACTGGAAGAATCCGATTCAGAGCCACACAGGGAGCAAGTTTGTAATCAAGATATACAGATGCTGGTACAGAAAGAGATTCAAAATATTCTGAAAGGGAAAATAATACAGGATTTTGGTTCAAGTGGTGTAGAAATTATGGCATTTGTAGGAGTATGCAAAGGTAAGTCACATTTCATATCTGATTTTGCCAATCTTGAGCCATAGATTATAGATTCAGTGTCAATAACACATATGAGTAATTCCTTATCTCATTTGAAAAATATTGAGAAATTACATTTTCCCAAGCGTGTATACTTACCATATGGCTCGATTAAAACCGTGACTTATATTGGAGATGTGTTTTTCAGTCCAGAATTCACGATAACACAAGTTCTTTATGTGCCACAGTTTAAGCACAACTTGTTATCAGTCAGCAAATTGCTCGGGGATCAATGCTTGCTTATCTCTTACCTAAGCATAGCGTTTTGCAAGACCAGAACTGTGAAAAGGTGGTAGCTATTGGAACTTTGATCAAAGGTTTATATTGCGTCAATCAATCTTCTTTTGATTCTTCAGTATTGCAGCAATTTAGCAGCAGCTCTTATTCTGCTTTTTCTATAAGCAATAATCTAAAAGGTAGTATTGAGCTTTGGCACAAACGTGTAGGACGCATGTCCAAGGAGAAATTGCAGCATGTGTATAACTTTCCCCAGTTGAATCAGATGGTTGCTTGTGATATTTGTCATAAGGAAAGCAAACAAGAAAACCCTTTTGTAACAACAGAATTCAATCACAGAAATCTTTTGAGTTGTTGCATAGTGATTATAGGAGACCATATAAAAGGAAATATTTAACTGGTGATAGTTATATGTTAACCATTGTGGATGACTTTACAAGAGCTATATGGACAATTTTGTCTCGAAGCAAGGATCAAGTTGTTCAGTTAATTGAAGGGTTCTTTAAAATGGTTCACGCACAATTTGATACACATGTGAGGATGGTTCGAATCGATAATGGCACAGAGTTTATTAGGCATAACATGCAACTTCTTTTACGTGACCATGGAGTGATTCATCAGAAGACATGTTCGTATACCCCGCAACAAAATGGGGTTGTTGAAAGACAGCATAGGTCACTAATTGCTACTACTAAAGCTTTATTAAAACAATCTACCATGCCAACAAAATTCCGGGGTGAAGCTTTGCTCCATGCCACTTGCCTGCTCAATGTTTCCCCAACGAAAGTGTTAAGCTAGAAAAGTCCACATCAGGTTTTGTATCAAAAGATTCCTAATTATGCCCAGTTCAAGGTTTTTGGTTGCTTAGGATATGTGTTGAATACTAATCCACGTAAAGACAAGTTTGATAACAGGTCATTTCTAGGAATATACTTGGGAGGATCTCCTGGACAGAAGGGGTGGAAGGTGTACCATATTGACACACACTAGATCAGTGTGTCCTGAGATGTAAAATTCTATGAGGATCAATTCCCTTATCAGTCCAATTGTTCTTACTTTTGCCAGAAGGAGAATGATTATCAACCAGCTACTGTTTTACCACATAGCTTTACCGTTGATCCATTGCAAAGGCCTGCATGTCCAAAACCCACTGAAGAAATTGATTGCCATGATTTACAAGTTTCGAAGTCATCTCATACAAATTCCCAGACAGTAGAAGACAGTAGGTCTTCAGTTGAGAGGTAATTGCCATAGTAACCTCTCACTTAACATGTTGTATGCAAGCACTCAACCAGGCCGAGCAGGCCACCGACATGGCTATCTGATTTTGTTGTTAATCAGATTAATGTTAACACTTCTGCAGATATTTTTCAATACAAAGATGATCATTAGGCCTTCCTTGCTAACATTGCGAAGATTCGTGAACCAAGACCTACCATGAAGTGAAGGCAGACCCGAATTGGATCAAGACGATGCAAGAGGAGTTGGACGCTTTAGAGAAGAACTAGACTTGGCAGCTGGTTTCCTTACCAGAAGGGAAGAAAGCGATAACATCCAAATGGGTGTTCAGAGTTAAATATGCTCCCGATGGGTCAGTTTCTTGCTACAAAGCCAGGTTAGTAGCTCGGGGCTATGATCAAGAATTTGGAATTGATTACCATGATAGCTTTTCCTGTATTACGAAGGTAGTTACAGTCAAAGTGTTTTTAGCAATAGTGGCAGTAAAACGTTGGCCATTACACCAGATTGACATCAATAACGCTTACTTGCATGGATCAATCAACGAAGAGATTTATAGGCTTCCTCCAGACGGTTGCACTAAAGCTCGTAAGAATCAGGTGTGTAAGCTCTCAAAATCCTTATACGGTTTAAAGCAAGCGAGAAGACAATAAAATAAAGTCTTCACTGATAAGCTCTTGCAGATGGGTTTTTTAAAATCCATACATGACTATTGCCTTTTCACCAAAAATACGTCAACAAATTTCATAGCTCTTATAGTATATGTTGACGATATACTCATCACGGGAACCTCTGTTCAGCTCATCCAGAATGTGAAACAACTGCTGAATGATTGTTTCACTATCAAAGACATGGGAGAGGCCATGTTTTTATTGGGAATTAAACTAGCCAGATCACAACAAGGGTTGTTGATTTCACAAACAAAATACATACGAGATGTGGTGCAAATAGTAAGATTATTACATGTGCAACCCGTGGCTAACCTATTTCCTTCGGGGGTATAATTGGTTGCTGATTTCGAATTGTATACCAACCCCGGAAGTTACCAAAGTTTGGTGGGAAAGTTACTATATCTAGGTTTTACAAGAACTAATATATCATTTGTGACTCAACAGTTAAACCAATACATGAGTGCTCCCACAAAACTCCAGATGGACACAGCTTTGCATGTTTTTAATTATTTGAAGGGCACCAATATTATAGCGTTGTTCTATGCAGCTGATAACACCTACGACTTGCAAACATATTATGACTCTGATTGGGGAAGTTGTAAAATTACCCGACGTTTGGTGATGAGATACTGTGTTTTTCTTGGAACTTCATTGATCTCATGGAAGTCAAAGAAGCAAAATACCGTTAGCAAAAGTTTAGCAGAGCCCGAATATCGTGCGATGGCTACAACGTTTTGTGAATTAAAGTGGTTGGCCTATTTTCTTGGTGAGTTCAAGATCACACCAACCTTGCCTATACCTTTGTTCTGTGATAATCAAGTTGCTATTCACATTGCAGTCAATCTGGTTTTCCATGAACGTATGAAACACGTTGATATCGATTGTCATATTGTCAGGGAGCATTTGGTTTCAGGTTTCATTAGCACATCGTATACTTCTTCTGCTAGCCAGATCGCTGATCTACTTACCAAGCCATTAACTTCTGCACAAATGCATTCAGCATTAGCCAAGATGAAGTTGTTTCAATGTACTTCATCTTGAGGAGGGGGTGTTGGTTCCATACATGCATGCAAAAGAAAAATGGACAACATCGAGGGATGCTACAGTCAGTTATAGGTTGTTAGAAGAGTTGTTTCTCTGATGTAACAAACCAGTTTTCAAACGTTTTCAAAATATTTTCCTTTCCCGCTCAGCGTAGTTTTCAGTAGCTATATATACAAACATTCTGTACTGTTTCATACATGAGAAATAAAATTACACCCTCAATATATTTTCTTCCTCTTTTCTACAGTAGCTTTTTGTGACAATTGAAAAATTCGTTGCCAAAGGCTTCACACTTAGCAACGAAAATGATAAATCGTCACAAAAGGCTAAATCGTCGCCAAATACATGCATTTAGCGACGATTCCTAAAAATGTCGTGAAAAGATAAGCTTTTGGTTATATTGTTGGAAATCGTCACCAAAGAGCTAACTTTTAGCAGCAATTTTCAAATCGTTGCAAAAAAAATCACTAAAAGTCAGTTTTATTGTAGTGTAATATTGATTCAATTATGTGAGTCCTTAAGTTGCCTTACACAAGCTATTTGTCCTTATAGGATCCTCTTACATAATATAATGTAATAGTCAGTATTTTTAATTTCATACCAGCCAAAAGGCGGTATGAAACAACCTTCTTGGGTACTGGTTGTCGATCAGGTGATTTCGTTTGGTTTAAATACTGACTGGTATTGTAAGTTTTGAAAAAATAGACTTTTTGCAAAAAATCAAAATTTTAACAAAAATTTACAGAGTACCCCCAAGTGCTTCTGCCACCCTCCCTTTGTATAATCAAATATATTTATTTACTTATATTAAATATAGCGCGTTTTGAATTATAATTGTTAATCATATATTTACTGTATAAATTTAGCAACACAAAATTATGCCTCATAAAATTATTATTTTTTATATAATTATGTGTAATGACTTTTTTGTGGTGCTGAGTAAATTTTAAATTTTTTAAAAATTAATAACTCGTATAAGTGTATTATTTTTCAAATTTCACTACATTATTATAAAACAACAAAAAGATTATATTAGAGTACATATTTAGTGACCACCCTACGTGTAGTAGAATATGAACTTATCAACTTTCAATTTAATGTTAATTTTTAAAATTTTATTTTATTTTTAGATATAAAATATTGTTATGTTAACCATAATATATAACTTACATAAAAATTAACCATAATATAAAACTTACATAAAATTTTAACTCCTTGATCTAAATTAAAATTTAAGATAATAACTAAATGATGTGATTCATATTATACAAAACATTTGAATACAAATAGTAAGGCAACAAATTAATAGAATTTTTGTAATCATAACTGTCAAATTATTATACATTTGTATTAACGTAACAACTTCATTTAGTGGTTATATAAATATTTGCAAAATAATGTTAATAAAAATAAATAAATTCTTGTTATTTAAAATTTTTATTATTAAGAATTTTTTAGACTTAGTTTATTTAAAATTATAGAATATACAGTAAAATATACCAATGGACTTATTTGTAATTTTTAAAAAATTTAGGGACTATTTTATAAATTTAAGAAATTAGTCAAAATAGTATTTAATATTGACTAATACCAGTACAATATCATACTCGAACTCAATCCAATATTAGTATTGGTACGATATTTATGCCATTGGCAATAACAGCTCCTACCCACATAGTTTTTACTTTTACTTGCTTTTTGATCTAGATTCTAACTCTAGTTTTAGTTGCCCTAGCTAGAGCTCACATGGTTGTGCGTCAATTTAAGAAAAAAAATCATTATTATTTCAATAATTTTCCTAACCATAAATATATTATTATTTAAATTACTCTCACATTTTGGATTATAATATTATCTAAATCATTTTGTCCTGTGCATCTTAAATTATAATATTATTTAATTTATTTTTTAACATTTTAAATCATTTATTTATGTAAAAATTATTTTAAATAATATTACAATACAATAATATCAACGGACAACATATTATTTATGTATGTATCTGCGTGTGTGCATATTATTAGCTGTTTCAGCATGTTAAGTGTGTTTTTTTTAAAACAAAGAAATCCATCCCACTGCCATATATATTATAGACATAAATGGATTGTGATAAAATAAAAGATTACAATTCAAATTACTGACAAAAATGTTTAGGTATATAAGTAAGACGAAAGTTTATATAAGATTTGACAATATTGAAGATAATACCTACATCCTCATCACTTAAATATGATACATACTGATGTTTGCTTAAAGGGTGATGAAAAATTGATTGGTGGTGTTTTGTATTTTAACAATTTTATTATACAATTCCTGATAAAGGCAGGCTATGTGATTAGATTTGAAAAAGAAATTATGTGGACTGTATCACCCGAATAAAAGAACTACAAAATACTAGGCTAAGATCAGAATTAGAATGAGGTATTTCTACAAAAAAATATTTATATATAGTGAAAGATTCAACCAGTATTAGAACATCATAAAATTGGTTAAAATTTTAATAAAATTGAAGAATTTGAAAATAATTAAAAATGACTATCTTTACATATCCAAAAATTTTAAATTTAATTTAAAATGAGATTATTAAATGAAAATTAATCGATCAATTAATTATTAAAATGATCAGTTTTTAATAAAAATTATTAAAATAAATCAAATCAAAAAAATTAAATTTAAATTAAAAATTATTTGGTTCAAAGATTTTACTCTTAAATCAGATAATTTAATTTAATTTTGAAAACATTGATTACATATATATTATTACCTTTTTTTTTTGAAAAAATATGATTACTTAACAGAAAGGATGAAATTATTCGAAGATCCGCCCTTCGTAGGCTACAAAATTCCGTAATTGTTTCTGGTGCTACTCGACGGAGGAGCATGAGTTCTGCGCTTAGTATCTGCTAATGCATGTGCTCCGTTAGACTCAGCATCCACTGACGCACCATTTGCTGCTTCTGACTCGGCTGGAGGATCACTTCTTGTGAAAAGACAGCCAATGTAGTTTGCGCTCAGTATCCTTAAAAAGGAAATGAAATCAAAACATGCTGACATCTTCTAGCTAGAGAAAATGGTACCTTGTAGACAAAGACTGCAACGGATGCAGAGAAAGGCAACAGTGACCTGGAAGATGTGAATACAATTGAAGATAAAGAGAGAATTATAGAAACAAAAACAGAGAGCTACATTCTTAACGTTCTTAAAAGGCTGGTTGAAGATGAAGGAATCAATACTATCTACAGCGGAAGCAACCCAGGATTAGAAATATATATACAGGCAAACTAATTACAAGAATTGAAACAAGACAAACCTGTTGAAGCACCGAATCGCTAACTGATCTTCTTTTCACAAAAAACTTCTTTATGCAAATTTTCTTATCCTTACAGGCTTACAGCCTTATGTCGTGTATCCTTAATTGTTTTTGTAACCCTTGTTTCTGTTGGTTTATGCCCTACAGCCAATCGCTTTGGTTGTAGTTTAGTGACAAATTATTTAAAGGCGTTCTTTATCT
>JANIPN010770006.1:0-10717 GCA_027478595.1 Erythroxylum anguifugum
CACGACCGGACATCTCGATGGCTGTCAATAAGACAGCTCAATTCATGCACTCACCAACTGTTGTTCATTGGCAGGCTATCAAGCGTATTCTCCGCTACTTGCGTGGCACAATTGATCATGGAATTGTGTTGCGCCGATCTAATTCGCACTCTTTGATAGCTTTTTCCGATGCCGATTGGGGTGGTGACAAAATTGACCGCAAAAGCACCTCTGCATACATTATTTTTCATGGCGCAAATATTGTTTCCTGGAGTTCAAAGAAACAGAAAACTGTTGCTCGTTCTAGTACCGACTCTGAATATCGAGCTCTTGCTTCGGCAGCCTCTGAGGTGTATTGGCTACAATGCCTTCTACGTGAGCTACACCAGCCTCTCTCTAAAGCTCCACGGATATGGTGTGATAATGTATCCGCCACTTACTTGGCAATCCGGTTTTTCATTCCCGTTCGAAGCACCTTGAACTCGACTTCCATTTTGTTCGAGATCAAGTTCGTCAGAAGAACCTTGCTATCTCCTATGTTCCTACTGCGGATCAATTGGCTGATGCTCTCACCAAGCCGTTATCCAAGCCTCGATTCTTGCTCTTAAAGGACAAACTTCTGGTGCAACCCCCCATTCGTTTACGGGGGGGCAGGGGGGGTGTTAAGCAAGTGACTGAGTCAACCTCGACAACCACCTAATGCTACTCATTTGGTTAGGATCAGATTTGATTCTTATTTTAAATAGATTGAATTTTGTAATTACTCTTGTATCTTATCTCTAACGGTCATTAGCTTAGACATAGCATTTTCCATGTATAGCTTTCTCTATCGTGTATATATTTCTCCTTTCAAAGGAATGAGAAAATATCTTTACCGATCAACCTTAATTGAATACTTTTTAGTTATTTATTATTAGTATATATACATGAATGATTATATGAATCCTAAAAAGATTTATCTTTTAGTCAGATAATATTGTTAAACCATTAAGATATATCTCATTATAGATACTATTGAGTTTTAAACTAGTTTTGTGATATTTGAAGGTAATATGTCACATTAAAAGACATACAATCACTATTATCCTCTAGGTTTCACTTAATTATGACTAATATTTTGTCTAAGACAAGGATTTTGCCTTTAGTATATGCATATTATATTAAATTATTAAACCATAATTATGTTAATTGGAACAAATAGGACATGTTAGATAACTTCATTAAGTGACTTATATTTTATATAAATCCTCTTAATCACTTGAAAAGAGATAAATGTTAATTAAAATAGTAATTTTTAATGTTTACTTTAATGAATCATGAAATAAAAGAAAACAATTAAAAGGTATCATTTGAGTTTTAAGGGCTCATATCTCTCTCTCTCCCCCTCACCATTTAAGATTTAATTTTGTCCTATCTTAAACATTTTACAAAAGAAGGAAACAAGGGTAAGAGAGAGACTAATAAAATCAAGTTTTATCAGAAGATTACCTTAATTAAAATTTCAGAATAATTCATCTATATTTATCAAGGTTTAAGGTATGTTGTTTACTTTAATTAAAATTATTAAAATTTAAAATCTAGAGAATTACAAATTTACAAGTTTCCATGACAAGGCATTACCCATTCCAAACTTATATCTTGTTCCATTTTTTTCAGATTATATATTTATATTTTATTTTTTAAATATAAAAATTTATTTAGTTGTTAACAACAATATTTTTAAGAAATTTTATTTTACAAGTTTGAATTATTATTAAGATATTTTTAGAATGATTTGAATATATATTGGAAATATTCTTTACAAATAAATTTTATAAAATAATTTAAATTTCAAAATATTTTTAAAATTTTGAAATATTTTACAAAAAGTAATTATGATGGTTATAAATTTTTATTAGGACTTAATGTTAAGCAACTCAAAAATATTTAGTTAATAAGTAATGATCAAAAGGAAAATAGAGAATCAAAATCATCTTTTTTTTTTAATTTTCATAAATAACAAGAAACTAAAAATAAAATAAAAAACAAAATCTTAGAGAACTTTTCCGTTCACTTATATTTTTGTTATGATTTTCAAGATTTTATTTTTTCAAAAAAATAGTTGTTAATGTCATTATAATTTTATTTTTAGAAAATTATTAACAACAGCTCTACTATACAATAATTAAACAAAAATATTTTTTTAAATATTTTTTTAAATAGTTTTATAATATGTGATAGTCATTGCATTAATTGTTAATAATAGAAAATAAAAATAATTACATTTTTATATAGTACACAATACTTTGTTTGAATTTTTTTAAAGTCTATTTTATATTTAAAATGATTATTTATTGTATTTTAAATAATACATCATAAATGCTAGTAATTACCTTTTATATTACTAGTAATTATAGTTTATATTTTGAAATTCTTACTAGTTTAAAAAATTAAATCAAATGATCATTTTAATTTTCTATGTAGTATCTATTAATAAATATTATGATAATTTTATAATATTTTATTAAAAAAATTTTACTTAAATTTTTTAATATTTATTTTACAATATATTTATTTTAAAAATAACCTTTATTCTTGTAATAATTTTAATCTTGATAATTTTTAATTCAAAATAATTTATATATTTTAAAATATAATGAAATGTGTATAGTTGAATAATTAAATTAAATAGTTATAAATTTGTATCAGTAACTAATAGTAAATATATAATATAATATATAGTTAATAACGGAATTAGGTTATAAAAATTAAAAATAGAAAATCAAAAGCTCTTATGTAATTTCCTTAACTATGCAAATTTTAAAAAATAAAAACAAATTATTATGAATTTATGCATTACCATGATTATTTTTATTCTGGATGTTGAACTTTATTATATATGAGGTTTGGAAGTTTTTGAAGTTTTTGATCATTTTCAAGAAATGGTTATGATGCTGAGAGATTTACAACTGATTAATTATGAGCATAGTGAAGAATAGACTGATTTTGGATGAGGTTAGTGTTTAGTCTTTTTTGCATTAGTTTTGAAGATTTATTAAGAATATTAATTAACTAAAACTCCATTTGAACCAACGTTGTATGATTTTTTCAAAAATTTTAACCTATTAGTTAACTGAACTAACCTTTTAGAGGCACAATTGATTTATTGAATCTAAATATTAATTGATCAAATTGGAATTTTAGAGACATCAATTGACCGAACTAGTCATGAAACCATTTTAAAAGGAAATTCTAAAGACTTAGTCAAAGATTTGAAAAAACTAAACATATCAAAGATGAGAGAACATCGAGAAAAATGATGGGAGGTATAGAAGAAACAAACTCTAAGAGGAAAAAATAATTTTAGTAGTTATAAATCAACATTAGCAAAAAATTGGACAGCAACTGATTAATTTTTCATAACAAAAATGTTTAAGGTATGTTTCTTTTGAGAAACAAGCTGTGCACATCAATTAGGGTTGTTAGAATATGCATGTTCTCTATTATTAAGTTCTTGAATGCAATTTATATGATTTATTGCATATTAAATAAGTTGTTCAATTACAGAGGATTACATATGCTTAATTATTGTAAAATGGTGTGATTATTGACATATAGTTGTGGTACTTATCTTATGTCTAGGGTATTCTAGAGGTACCACTTATACATTTTAAATTGTATGTAGGTTTCACATTACATTGGTGTTAATGCCTTATGACTTTCATCTTATTGTGATTGATAATTGCATTAATTATTATGTTTCAAGAGACATGTATTAGAGTGCAACAATTGGTTGAGGTATATTAATTGGTACTAGATTAAGACATATGACGATTCCCTATTTGAGACGAATTAATCAAAACTACAATGCTGTGGGTACCATTTTGTCAACCAATATGTATTATTTGGATTAGATTTAAATAATTATAAATTTATTAGTTGAGACAAAGTATCCAACATCTCTCTTAGTTAATTACTAAAAATTGGATGGATGTTGTGACACTATCGAGTGTAGCTATTGATATGATATTTTTGTGTTAGTGATGATTAGTACTTGTGAACATTACATAAAAACATATGAAGAAGTAGGTTGAAAGATTTTATAGTGCCATATAAATAAGAATTATGAATTTTGTATATCATATTATGGCAATATAAGATTTTTACTATTCTTTTATTGATGTTTTTGTTGAGTTGATATAAGCTACCTTGCTACATGTGATTGATGGGTGTCGAATCCACCACAAATAAAATCTACTCCTGGAAAATCAATTAAATTGTATCTAGAGCGAGTAGAGTCGTATCCACAAAGACTAGAGATTAATCAATCCTATTGACAAACAGAGAATCAAAAACAAGGAAATAAAAAGGGGCTGGTAACTAGTGAGTAAAAATACTAAATTTAATAAATGGCAAGAAAATAAATTTAAATCGAAAAAAAATCAGATTAATAGCATCTAACAAGGTAATCTCATTCAAGTTCTAAAGTTGATCATTGAAACAAGGAATAAATCCAAATCTCATGATAGATTGGTTATGATTATTGAAAAGCTTCTAATAATATGATCCTTCCTAAATTTTAGATTAGCTGGACACGCGCCTATGACTAACCCCTTATTAACGAACAATCCCGACATACGCCTAGGATTTAATTCGCTAATAGCTTTAAGAATTAGAAAGACCCAACCCTAATCAACAAGATCAAAAAGTGTGATTGTTTAAATCAAATTATTGATTCTCATACTATAACTTGAAAATCTGGTTACAATCAGATTATATTACCTACCACTGTCATCAAAATTAAATAGACAATTACGGATCTAGAAATCTTGATTAGCTAATTACAACCCTGCCAATTGCACAACGAGTTCTTATTGCAACAACCAACAAGATAATAATATCAATAAAACAAAGAATAAATAAATAATGTAGAATTTTAAGGATAAAAATTAAGTTTAGATCTCATAACTCATATGTACTTGAACTTGATTAACCCTTGCTAGACTAAAGTAGGTTTAGCCGCTCATGGATGTACAAAACTTGCAAAATAAGAAATAAAAGAGTCTTTAATTTTCTAGAAATCGCCCCCCTCCAATCTCCTGCTAACCCCCCTTTTATAGGGAGAATTCTCTTTTAAGAGAGAGAAAAAATAGGCTAAAGATTAGCATCCCTAATTTCCTTAACTAATCCAAAAAAAAGATCTTCCCCTCCAGATCTAAAAAATATTAAAATTAAAAGCCCAGTCACGCCCCTAACTCTGTATCATATGTTCATTCACGCGCGACCTTAAGCCATAGCCACGGCTTACTGCCCAGAATCTGAAGTCAGTCCAAAAATCATAGAGAAGCAGTTACAGCTCAAAACTTCAAGCAGCAACAACAAAAATGTCTCTAATTTGGCTTTACTGTCATCTCCTGCCCAAAATACACAAAACTAAATAAAAACACTAACAAAATCATTAATATAACTAGCAAATATTCACACCATCAGTGATATTTTAAGTGAGAGAGAAGAGCACGAGGATTTAGAGTGGATGTAACTGCTAAATTCAACTAGTTGGATGTTGTAGTATTATACAATTATTTTCTGATGTGAATGAATGTATTTGTAGATTAAGTTTAGTGTTTGATAATTGATGTTATTTTTATGAGATTGTTTAATGTTTAATATCATAATTATTTTTGAAATATGTTTCTTTTAATTATTTTATTGAAATTTTGTGAGTTTAGGAGGATATCATTTAGCTCGATGATAAGACATATATAATTGGACTTTACGATCAAAATTTGATCATTCATAAGCCTAATATATTTGATTTGGGATCGTATATGATATAAAAATTGAAAATGTAAACTCAAACAATTACATTTTTATTTGATTCTAATTTTTTAAATTTGCAACAAAAAAATGGATGAGGCTTAAGTAAACCCTTGGCAAACACTCTTTTTTTGCTAGATCTAAAAAAAAATTAAAAATAAAAGTGAAATCAGTGTTCCTACATTGTTAGTCACTATTCATTATTTAATAATATAATCTGATATCCTAAAGTTGATTTGTTACTCTTGATGTGGTTAGATTAAAGAATATTCAATAAGAAAATTGTTTAAGAATTCACTAATTTACACAATTATATTAATTCATACCTACATGAAGTCAAAGAGTTAAATCTCCAAAATTCTTTATCTATTTTTTAAATTTTAAAAGAGAATTTGTCCAGAAACATAGAAACAAATATGTTACTAACAAAGATAATGAAAGGCTTACTTTCTTTGTGGAGGGTGTTCATTCACATGATACCGAGTTATACAAAGAAGGGAAAGACATACAAACATGGTGATACTGTACTCTAAATAATCTCATGTCTCACCGAAAAAAGATGTTGAACTTACATCATCTTTGACGTGGGGGAATCGAATGTCTACTTCTCCTACGTCAGAGTCTTACGATTTATTAAAATTTTCTTACAACACTGTCATCTATCCACAATCATATCCTTAAAATTTTGATTCTTTGTTTTGTTTATCAGTGGAGGTGTCTAGACTGTTATGATAATTAAAATATATGGTTTCCCTATTTAGCTCCAGCTAGTCAAACTGATTCTCTATTACATAGATAGAAAATCTCTAAATAGCATAATTTTCTCTTCTCACTTATTACAGCAAGATTATAGGACAATCTGCATTAATTCTTCACATCTACAATTATTTTTGTTTTGAGAAATTAAAAAATTCTCATTAATAAGAAGAGTAGTTACAAAGAGTGGAAATGGTTCAAAAATAAAGCTACAAAGTCAGAAGACCTTAGGTACCAAAACAAAGCCCCGTCATTTGGGCCGACCAAAATTAAAACAAAAGATAACAATTAAAACAATTGGAACCGGTTACGAACTTGTCATCATCTAGGGCAAAACGAACCCTTACTTTCCCGATACTATGAGACTACTTCCCTAATTCGACAACAAGACGGTTGGTTGAAGGAGATTGAGAGTGGAGAAGGCGCCGTCCATGGAGAGACACAAAATAGAGCGTCAGCCAGGTAACGCTAATTCAACTCCTAAGAACTGTAACGAGGCTAGTTTGAGAATCTCCTTGTGGCTTGTAGGTACAGAAGCGAGACCAATCGATTCGCTTGCAAGAGAGCTGATGAGGGAGCCAAGGTTCGGATTTGCAGGCAACAGCGACCATAGGCAAAGAAAAGGATGGCAGAATCCGTTCAGGTAAGCCACTGACTAGGGATGGGAGGGGTCAGTTTGTGAGCTCCCTTTAAACGGGAGAGGCAAAGATGAAGGTGGGAGACGTACTCTAGATTCTGCATAGCTTGTGAGATAAATACTGGTTTCTGAATAGATATGTGTGTGGGATTTGATTGTTGTTATTAGGGCTTAGATCCGCCAGACATGGGCCATCCTCCCACTGCAGTGGAGATGTAGCTGATGAACAATCAACTGCTCTCGAACTGTTGTAGTGATAAGCTCAGTGAGTGAGTTCATTGTACTTGTCTGATTCCGAAATCTTCTACAGTTTCTTTCACACCAAATTGTCTTAGCACATGTAGCCAAAGAGATAAGGACTATGTTCTTGTCATGCTGCGTTTGAGGCAGATTAGGAATCTCCTGCATAATGTCTAGGAGGCGCCAAGCATTGAGGTCTGGGGCACTTAGGGTAGCCACTGTGAACCAAAGGGTTCGGGAGAATCCACACTCAAAGAAGAGGTGGTCTCTGCTTTCATCTACTGTGTGACAGAGAACACACTACTTAGGAGAGGTTAGGAAAGTGAGGCGATCCATAGTACTCAGCCTATTCCTCATTGCCAGCCATAGGAAAAAAGATACATTAGGTCTGAGGATTGTATTCCAAACCAGAGTGGCCCAGTCAACCCTATTTTCTAGCCTTGCCTTGAATTTTCTAATTGTAATAGGGGTAATAGCAGAAATAGGGATACCTCTCCAGAAGTAAGCATCCATGTCTCCTTGGCTGAGAGGAGGGATGTTCAGTCTGCTTTGCTCCTCCAAAGAAAGTGTCCAGCCCCCATTAGAAATGATAGCATGAAGATTGGCATGTTTGGGTATTCGGTTTAAGAGAGTATTGGCCAAGCCATTTGAGATTAATGGCCCATTGCCTGTCCAGTTATCAAACCAGAATGAGATTTTGTCCCCTTGCCCTATTTGGCAAGTAATGTGCTGGAATAACTCTCCCCTCAACCCTAGCAATTGGTTAAAGAACCAAGTATAGCTGGATTTAGGTGTTAGAGCCTATAAACTCCTTCCCTTCAATATATAAGAGTGCATCCATTTGACCCACAGAGATTCCTGATCATTAAGTATCCTCCAGATTCTTTTAGACATAAGGATTTGGTTCCTATTTACTAGGGATTCAATTCCTAATCCCCCTTCTTCCTCATTTGCCTTCAATTCTCATCCATCTGTTTCTTTTTCTCTTAAACTCACTCCAAAGAATTAAGTTGCTTGGAAAACTCAATTTGAACCCCTTCTTGAATGCTATAATCTCACCAGTTTTGTTGATGGTTCAACCTCTACTCCTCCAAAACACGTTACCAATCCCGCTACCAACATTTTAGAACCCAACCCCAAATTCTTCACTTGGAATGAAAAGGATCAAATGATCAAATCTTAGCTGATTTCCTTAATCCCTGAAGAGGTCTACCCCTACATTGTGGGTCTTCACAATTCCTTTGATGTTTGGCAAGCCTTTGAGAAGGCCTTTGGTTATATTTTGGATGCTCGAAAATTGCAACTTCACATACAACTTCAAGAACTCACCATGGATGATAAAACCGTTGCCCAATTTCTTCAACAAGCCAAGTTCTTGGCTGATGAACTCGCTGCCGCTGGTGCACCTTTAAGTCCTTCTGAATTCAATGCCATTATCTACCAAAATTTGGGTCCTGATTATCACAAAATCATCGCTGCTCTCTCGGTTCAAGGTCGGCAGGTTGACTTCTATGAATTACATGGGCAATTGTTGGCCCATGAGATTTTACTTAACAGTACTCGCAACAAGACACCATCAGCTCATATGGCCTACTCCACCTTCAATCCCAAGGGTGCGTCTGGCCAAAATACCAACCAGTGGGGCTATCAAGACTGTAACAACAATTTTAACAATAATAGGAGCCAGCGGGGCTATCAAGACCGCAACAACAATTTAAACAACAATAGGAGATGTGGCCCTTGCCAAATTTGTGGCTATAGCAACCACACTGCTGACCGATGTCGACGTTGTTATAATGCTCCACCAAACTCATCATCCTTTCAGCCACGCAACAACTCTCCTGGCCTCTTACCTAACCCCTCTACTCATTCCTCTGAGTTCCAAGGTGCCCCCTTTGCCAATTTTTTAGAGTATCCAAACACTCTTTGACATCCTGACACTGCGGTCACTAATCATATCACACCTGACCTTAGTCAGTTGAGCATCGATGAAGAGTACAAAGGTTTGGATAATCTCATTGTGGGTAATGGTCAAGGTTTACCAATTTCACATACTGGTTCTTCCACATTGCTTTCTCAAAATCAGCTTTTTAAACTTACCAATATTCTTCATGTTCCCAATATTACCAAACGATTGCTTTATGTTAATCAATTCACCAAAGATAATAACTATTTCTTTGAATTTCTCCCAACTTATTTTCTTGTGAAGAATCGAAGTACCAAGGCTCCAATGTTACAAGGCCGGGCTAAAGATGGAGTCTACAAGTTTTGCGGCACTGTGCAACCGACTCCAATGGCATTTATGGCAAATAAATTATCTTTTGATCAATGGCATGCTCACTTGGGACATCCTAGGATTTCTACTTGTCGTCAAATAATTACTTCTTCTTCATTATCTTGTATTTCTGCTTCACACAATAAATGGAATTCTTACTTGTATGGCAAAGCTACACATCTTTCTCTACCTAGTTCTAATCACTTTAGCTCAGCACCGCTTTAATTAGTCCACTCGGATTTGTAGGGACCTGCACCATTGTTATCCTCCAATGGCCACTCTTATTTTCTATTATTCATTGATGATTACTCGAAATACACTTGGATATATGTTCTACGTCATAAGAGCGACGTTAAAAATATCTTTCCTCGGTTTCAGGCTCTCGTTGAGCATCAAATTGGCACCCAAATTCATGAATTTCAAAGTGATGGTGGAGGTGAATTCAAAGCCCTCGCATCTCACTTCCAAAAATCAGGTATCTTTCATCGTATTCCATGTCCTCATACACACAAACAAAATGGTTTGTCTGAACATAAAATCCGCCATGTAGTTGATACTTGTTTAACCTTGTTAAAACATGCTTCGTGTCTTCTCAAATATTGGCCTTTTGCTATGGAAACAATTGTGTTTTTTATTAATCGTATGCCCTCTCGTGTCCTTAATAATGTCTCTCTATTTCAAATGCTCTATCATAAGACCCCGGATTATAATTTTTTACGTGTCTTTGGGTATGTTGTATATCCCCTCCTCTGTCCATATAATCAACACAAATTTAGTTTTTGAAGTTGTCAATGTGTTTTCATGGGTTATAGTGGTCACCATTTGGGTTATAAGTGTCTTGATGTTAGCTCTGGCCAAATTTACCTTGGTCGTTATATCTAATTCAATGAATCCGCATTTCCCTTTGCCACCTTAAGCAATTGTGATACAGATAATGTTACCCCCAGAATTTTTTTGTGATAAATCAAGCATGATTAGATTAATTGGGTAAATTAATATAGCATTTAATAAAGTTAGCATGAATTAGCATATGA
>JANIPN010770115.1:0-10716 GCA_027478595.1 Erythroxylum anguifugum
TCTAAAAATCGTAGTTGTTAACCCAATTACTTTATGATAAGCAATTGAAAATCTCAGTTGGTTAGATATTTGTGTTTGGGTGTTTTGTGAGTTAGAGCATGCTATTGGGCTTTAATATTATATGTTTGACTTGCCTTGATGTGTTTGTTAGTGTTTTAAATCAAATATCAAAAAATGTAAAGAATTTAGAGGAAACCGGGGGCAAGACCATGGGCCATGATCATGACAAAAATTTGGTCTGCTACGATTGTGGCCCCATTTGTCATGATTATGACATAAGCTTGATGAGTCTACCACGATCGTGGCCCCATCTGTCATGATCGTGACAGAGAGTAACACGATCGTGGCCTACACGACAGCAAACTCCAACCGATTTCTAAAACGTAACTTTTCGAGGGATATTTTGGACTTTTGGGCTTGAATAAACCCTATGTTTTCCCAAAATGGAAAAGATATAAATAGAAGTGAAAGAACTTAGAAAAGAGAGCTCCATTTCTGCCACTTTAGGAAAAAGCCAAGGAAGAGAAGAAGAAGAGAGAGATAGAAGAAAAGAGAGAAGAAGGGGATCTACCTTGGGTGCTCCCACTTCCAATCCTTCATGTTGTATTTTCTTCTTTCCATCTCTTATTTCTTTCATACGATGTATAAGATAGGATTGATGATGATAAACCTTGATTTAAGGATGTTCTAACTCTTCTTTAGGGATTTGGACTTGATTTAATGTTAATCTAGTTGTTTTGTGTTAATTAATTTGGGTGTTGTGGTTATTTGTTGTAATTGCATGCTTCAGTAATAAATCGAGAGATTGAACCGAATGCAAAATGATTGGGTTGGTTAATGAGAGTTTAAATGATCTAATAGACCACATAAATAATCAAATTGGTAATTATATGGAGAGAGATCTCGTGTGAGGATCTAGTTGTTTATTAGAACAATTAAGAACTGATTAGGTTGTGGGCTGATTATTAATCAAGAGATTACATGTTCAGTAACTCAACTTAATTAGGGTTTAGTGATTACAACTCGAGAGAGAGTAATCCACCATTCAATAGTCTAGAACCAACACCACATTAACATAAAAGTAACTAGGTTATCATTTATGATAAGATAAATCCCTTTCTAATAATTTGGTAATTTTTCTTAAGTGATTTCCCGTTGTTAATTTGGTGGTGCTCAATTTGATTCCTTGTGTGTTGATTTTACAATTTAATTTCAACCAATCCATATTCACGAATTTACTTTTTCGATTAGTTTTTATTATCTTTTGAATAATCCTTTTAGGCCTTAGATAACTTTGAATTAGATTAGTTCACCAACTCCTTGAGGGATCGACAACACTCCACTCCCGCAAGACCCGAACCTGACATCAATGGTGATATCCAAGTCCGTGCCCCGCGAGGATAGCGTGCTAAAGCACTTAATCATTCGAAAATCAGTACAAATTGTTTTTTTGAAATCACAAACACAATATGTGGAAATTGAAACTCACATTAGGCCCATAATCATTCATAAACGTTATCAATCAACACAATTTTCAATAGCCATTCGGGCCCTTTCACAAAAACAAAACACTTGAGTCATTTTGAAATAAAAATTTATACAAAAAGTTGCGGAAGATACACATCAATACAAAATAGAGAAATGCAATGCAGATGCGAACTGATCCCAACCTCTATCCTTCACTTGAATACGGTAGGTATACTCCCGTTGGCCTAACGAGGTATTCTTCTGAGTCCTAAAAAATATTTGAAAATTTTGGGTGAGTTTTGCGAACTCAATGAGTGACCATCATCGATGGCTCACCCATTCACATAACACGTAATTCGCAATTTACATTATTTCACGTTCAATTTCACACATTACAATCAATATACTTAATCATTCATATTATGCATACGCAGTACACATGAGACTCACTTTTCATTTGTTACCTTGTTGTGACCGAGTGCCTGAACTGTCCCATATAGGGCTCAATGATAACTGTTCCATATAGGGCTCATTAAATGTTGAGCCTGAGGCTCTGAATCACTTTTGAGCTTGAGGCTCATTTTCACTCGTTGAGCTTTAAGCTCTAATCGTTGGCTACTTTGGTCACAACTGTCATTATATTTCATGCATTTGTGCAATGGAATGCATCACTCACATTTGTATGTTCCCATTCACTCACTTTCACATGTCATCGGACTGTAGTTCGGCATTCAACATTTGAGATGGGAATTCACATTTTCACTTGCATGCAATTACACATTCAGAAAACACTTAGCAATCACTTCAATACACTTAGTTCATACAATTCACATTCAAGTAGCACTTCAATATCCAAGTCAACCATCACGATCATCGGACCTCCCGTCCGGAACCTACATAATCAATCACATTTACAAAATCATTCAATAGTCAAATAATACAAGAATTCAAATAACAAACAATGAAGTGAGACCATCTCGGTCTACTCACAGTACGCTCCAGGTTAACATTTGCTTCCAATTCTGGGAATGCCTGAATACGGACACTTGACCTGCACAACACAATTTATGCAATACACAATTCACACCCATTACAAAACTCATTTATGCCCAAATAGTTCTATGGGCTATGTATAATGCATGTTCAATGACAATCCCGGGTATATGTTCTAAATTACATATTAAGCTCATTCCCACTTCATAATTCATATATGTCTATATGATCTTAGGTTTACACTTCATTTGGATAAGATCTTTCTAATTTCTCCTTTCAATCTTTACCCTTTGCATATATCTAGCTTATTCATAAGCTTACACCTCAAAAACACTTAGTCACTTTATATCATAACTTAATTTCTCGTCATCTCTTTTCTAACCTCATATGATCTCATAATATCCAATTCTCATCCAATAGGAATTCAATTGAAAATCCCACAATGCAAAATCACAAAAATTTATTCTAGAATATTTAAACCCAAGCATTTTTCTAAACTCCATAAACTAGAATCCTTCCAAAAATCCAAAAGATTGAAATGATCTTACCTTGATTCTTCACCAAATGAAGGGATCTTTAGCTCAATTGGAAGCTATTTTCTTCCTCTTACTTTTTCTCTTCTTGAACAAATTCAAAATCTCTCTTGAAGGCTAAGGAAATTAAAACCCTAGCTTATTTTCTCTTCTTTGTCTCTCTTTCATTCTTTTTTCATGTTCTCTCTCTCTCTTATCTCTTTTCTCATCCACACATTTTGCTTATGTAGAATCTTCTCATTCACGTTTTTCTTCTCCATTTATAAGCAAGACAACACTTCTTATTCCAATTACGCCCTTAATGATTGAGAATTATCCCATTTGCCCTTCCATTTATGCCTTATGTCTTTTATACTTAAGTGTCTTGCCAACAGTACCCTTGAGTAATCTAACATAACACTTTCTTTTAGAAAAATATCCCCCATTAACTTAAGTTTCTAATGCCTTCAAAATCATTCGATTTGGTTCAGTGATTCAAAAGATATACTTCAAACATTTTTGGACTGCTCTTGTTCATAACAGTATACTATACACAAATTCTATCTGGAATTTAAACATCTTAGAGATTGAATTAGATTCCAATTTCTGCATACCATATGTAGCTCCATGTCTCTAGTTTACCAAAAATCAGAAATCATCTCATTTGGAGTTCTACTGATCCCGAAATCATCAAAATACTGAAGTATGTTCAGTGGTATAACACCAGTTCATATTATTTAAGAACACACTCACTGTACTTGTCCCATGCTTTTCTCTCAATCTTTCTTACTTCATTTTAGATAGCTTCAATTTTTGGTGGAGATCTAGAGCAATGTCTTACGAATCCAATGGTTTAAGAATCAGGTCATTTGGGGGTCTAGAGAGGAAATTATGGTCAAAAGAAGCAAACATGTTTATGACCTCAATCAAAATGAACCTATTTTGGTGCGATTTCCATAACTTTCACAAACAATGTCAGCTTGATCTCGTTTTTGGACTATTGGAAAGAGGACTTCAAGATCTATAACTTTCATAAAGACCTCCAAGACCAATTCTATCTCCTGACTTTTGTATCGTCTCACTTTTACTTCGTCTTACTTTGCTTCGTCTTACTTTTGTATCGTCTTACTTTCACTTCGTCTTACTTTGCTTCGTCTTACTTTTGTATCGTCTTACTTTCACTTCGTCTTACTTTGCTTCGTCTTAGAAATCCGTCTTAGAACTTCGTCTTAGAAATTCGTCGTAGAACTTCGTCTTAGAAATTCGTCTTAGAATTTTGTCTTAGAATTTCGTCTTACTTTTGCACTCTCCAAAACATCTATACTTATAGAGATCATAACTTCCAACTCCGATGTCCAAAATTTTCAAACTATATACCGTTGGAAAGTTAAAAGAAAGATATACAACTATCAAGAAGGAAACTTTGCCAACATCTATTTATATCAATCCCAAATTTGCCCCTAAATTTCGGAGACAAATTTTTCATTCATACACCGACGTACTACACCCAATTCCTAACTTCATGAAATTTTGAGACTCTTAGATATAGAATTTAAATTCAATGTATTCACAAGAAATGTATTCATATGTTTCTATTTTAATCCAAATCAAGAATCATCTCATTTGGATAACTAGAGGAAAAGTTATGGCTAACAGACCGAAGCACACTCAGTGAACATTTTCCAGATCACTACCAAATTTGTTTCTAAATCTTCCCTTTTCACAACTCATACCAAGATCACTCTTTCTACTCCCTCAACTACTCATTTTCAATAAAATCATATTTAACATCAATTATACCCAAAAGTTGTCAATGAATGCATGTACCACTTTTTTATGTGCAACATTCAATATTTATGTGCATATATGCTAATATTATGCATGAGCAAGAAAATGCATTTCCTTAATCTCTCTTTGAGCTCCCATGTATAGAAATTTTGGGTCCTCACCCTTAATTTGGGGACGGGATGTTACATTTCTCCCCCCTTAATAAATTTCATCCTCAAAATTCTGATCTGATTGATCAATTCGGTAGAGGTATTAATTCCTCATATGCTTCTCCATTTCCCATATTCTTCATCACTCAAATACTCTCTTTCTAATGACCACAGCTGTTAACTCAATAGGTCCTTCAGTCACTGATTCAGCTACCACACAATTTTGACTATTTCATCGGTATATTTCAGATTACTCACTAACTTTTACTTCGTATGTTGTCAATCTATCTCTGTCGATCATGTCATTATGTCAGAACCTATTCACATATCACATATTATGAATCTAAGACCTCTTTCACCAGTAACACTAACTCATAATAATTTTCATACAGACCAATTCATATAGCTTAACTTATCCTTTCACTAAATCTGAGCACACCTTGCCAAGGTGGTACTCACAAAAACAATTCATCTCTCCTTTGACAATTCACTTCTCTTTAGTGTTTATACATTCAACTCTTATATTCATTTCACTACATTCTGTAAATCTGGTGTTGCTCCACCTAACCCATTTATCTTTCATACATAATTTTACTCTTATTTCAGATTCATCTCACTCATCACCCGTATCACACTCTTCATTTCAATGTAAGGGTGAACAACCCCTTACTGTCTGACAACGTCTCATAGAGTATTTTAATGATGTCATTATAATAACAATTGTTATCCCAATTGGAACTATACATTAACCTCATATTCCTATGAACTCCAAAATATAAGTTTCAAGCATATTCCTAACAGTTAAAACTATTGGTAGTTCAAACATTCAACCACTTGTTTTTACAACCTTAACAGCTAAAATATACTCTTAGCGTATTCCTACTAGGATGTCTAGCTTAGGTTGTTACTTAGGCTTCTCCAATAATTCCTTTGCTCAATCACCTTTGTCGGGTACACATACTTTTTATTTCAATCACCACATATCATTCTTCCAATTCCACTTGAAAGTTCATATTCGTTTTCAATTCTTCTAAGGGACTCACAATTCTGAATCCTTAGCTCTTAGGTTTTCTTACTTCTTTCCAATAAAATTGATCTAAATACACTTCATTTTGCCCTATATTCCTCTCAATATTTTTGCACTCTTCATTGTACTAGATTTGGAAACCTCACTATCTGAATTTGTACCATCCCATTATAGAATTGTCTATTCAATGTATCAGATAACACACTTACCATCCCATTATAGAATTGTCTATTCAATGTATCAGATAACACACTACCTTTACTAGTATAGCACTCATTGGTACATTCCTTTCAAACTTAATAATTTCATCAAACTGACATAATTTGAACATTCTAGAAATGACTTTGCACATCTAATGTCTCCAAGACCTTAAGACAATTACTATCATAGCACTTCTAAACTATGTATCAAAATTAACTCATAAGACCTTAATTGTCTCTATGCATACAAAGACCACTTTATACTATTACAACAAATTGTATCTTAGTCTCTGAGGTGAAAATTCATTATATACTGTAAAATCTCCAAATCCAAGTGATATTATTATCATCAGTGCCATATTCCTCAAATATTCAAAATGCCCCTTTTTACTTTTCAAACACACTCAAAATACCATCAATAATCATAGTCACTAATTGATACAATTTTGCTTGGATCACTTAAATCTTCATTATCTTAATGCTATTGGGGTATTATTAACTCCAACAGATATCACTCAAATTTTTCCTTGTGTCGATAATAAATTCTTGCAATTCCTTAAGTGTCTAATTCCTCAAGTAAGGTAGCATTATCTCATGTCATTTTCAGTCTCCCACTTGACTTGTTGTCTCTAATGATTTTCTCTTTTCATTCGATTTCCTTTAATTCACATCGACTTATTCAAATGCTTTCAATCGTACTAGTTCCTCCCCACATTTTCAATTTATTTGAACACTTCACTTTGTGTGTTGGTATCACTTCCTCATATTCAATTTGTATTTCCCGAACATATTTACATCAAATATAATGTTGACCTATATTCTCCTCACATTTGCAATAGTATCACCTCAAATTTAAAATCCACTCACGTAGTTGGATACTTTACATCAAACAAACTGCATACACTCTCAGTGGCATTTTCCACTTCCTATGCCAGAGTCTCCACTTGGGATATGATTCCATTACTCACTTTTGATTTATTACGCACTCGTTTCCGATTTGTTTCTTCATTGATCACTCGTAAATTGAATCGTCTGATCAACTTAACTCAATTTAGGGTAATTCTTCTTTGAAAGAAGATTTCTTGCTACAATCATCAATACTGTTCATGAAATCCTTATCAATCAACTATTTTCCATAATTACCTATTAGTCATTCTTAGTACCTTAAGAAGATCAATTTCAACTATACATAATATCTCAATAGGATCAATTTATGCCATAGCTTACATGATCAGAACATCCCTTGTAACGAAGCTCGGTGAGGCACTAAACAATTTCGTTTACTCTAATACCTTGGCGTATATCACCAAAATCATTACATCTTATCTAGAGATGTATTTATGACAATTCACCAATTTGTAGCTTATACTAAGGATACTTTAATCCCATTCAATTCTAGATAACTCTTCTCCTTTTGTGCCAATCCCCGATTGTGGGGATTACGCTCTTCTTTTTCCTCAAATTCATCACATATAAAAACATCACATATAATAACATCAGTAATAATCTCAATTCCTTCCCAATCGATCACTACAAGTACTCTCACGTCTTACTCTAACCCATCTTGAACTTTGAACTATAGGAACTATGATTGGCACTTATTCAATAAGTCACCAATTTCGTCCTATATCATCTCCACGCATATTATTCAGATAAGCTTAATAGTTCCACTTGTCATGGTGATCCCACTATTAGGCGTGCACTCACAATGGCAAATCAACCTAAACTCCATAACTTTTTCATATATCGCTATCATCATCTCATCCATTCATTTCATCTCACACATATATATACTCAATTAATTTATAATTGTAGGGGCATAACCCATAGGAAGCTTAATCATACTGAATCGGAAACTCTTATATCGATAATCACACAACCATTCTAAGTCCAAGTTCAACCTTTCAAGGTCATATCAATTTGGCTTGTACACTAATCTCATCATTTCTACTCATACCCTTATTTTTCCTCAAACAACCCATGACAATGTATTCACATGTATATCACCGTCGAGGACATATCACCAATATCCAGCCATATATTATTTCTTTTCCCATCTATATATATATATATATATATATGTATATCCTCAACCGATGCAAAATTTCCGATGCAAAATCATTATGAATTTCTGGTCTCAATTTTCCCCAATATCTCTTTATACTGAATTACAAACTCTTATCACAATACTCACATAACCATTTCGGTTCCAATTTCATCCTTTTATGATCATAACAATTTTATGCTTTCATTTTATTCTGTTTGTACACTTTAGTACCCTTTAACTCACATTCTCATTTTCCTTATTCAATCTACAACAATATACCTATTCACACCTATCTCACCTTCAAGGGTACATATCCCCATTGTGGTGAACTGTTATTTATCATACAAAACTAGATACTATTTCTCATTTTCGAAATGTCCATAAACCTTTATTTTCTCACATTCTGTCAGATCATCAATTTTTCTCAATGCTTTTAACTGCTCAGACTCTCAAGGAAATGCTCATGCATGTGACACATACTGGGGATCAGTTGCCGCAGTCTGCTATGACATGACCAGTATGCATATGCATATAACTTGACACACATTTCAGAATGCCCATATAAGATAGTACTTCTGGGCTCTGATACCACATAAATGTAACACCCCACTCCCGCAAGACCTAAACCAGACATCGATGGTGATATTCGAGTCTGTGCCCCGCGAGGGTGGCATGCTAAAGCACTTAATCATTCGGAACTTAGTAAAAAAAATTTGAAATCACAAACACAATATGTGGAAATTGAAACTCAAATTGGGCCCATAATCATTCATAAACGTTATTAATCAACACAATTTTCAATAGCCATTCGGGCCCTTTCACAAATACAAAACACTTGAGTCATTTCGAAATACAAATTTATACAAATATTTACAGAAGATACACATCAATAGAAAATAGAGAAATGCAATGTAAACGCGAACTGATCCCGACCTCTATCCTTCACTTAAAAATGGTATGTATACTCCCATTGGCCTAACGAGGTATTCTTCTGAGTCCTGAAAATTATTTGCAAATTTTAGGTAAGTTTTGATGGCTCACCCATTCACATAACACATAATTCGCAATTTACATTATTTCACGTTCAATTTCACACATTATAATCAATACACTTAATCATTCATATTATGCATACGCAGTGCACATGAGACTCACTTTTCATTTGTTATTTTGTTGTGACCGAGTGCCTGAACTGTCCCATATAGGGCTCATTGATAACTATCCCATATAGGGCTCATTAAAAGTTGAGCCTGAGGCTCTGAATCACTTTTGAGATCGAGGCTCATTTTCACTCTTTGAGCTTTAAGCTCTAATCGTTGGCAACTCTGGTCACAACTGCCATTATATTTCATGCATTCATGCAATGGAATGCATCACTCACATTTGTATGTTCCCATTCACTCACTTTCACATGTCATTGGATCATAGTCCGGCATTCAACATTTGAGTTAGGAATTCACACTTTCACTTGCCTGCAATTACACATTCAGAAAACACTTAGCAATCACTTTAATACACTTAGTTCATACAATTCACATTCAAGTAGCACTTCAATATCCAAGTCAACCATCATAATCATCGGACCTCCCGTCTGGAACCCGCATAATTAATCACATTTACAAAATCATTCAATAGTCAAATAATACAACAATTCAAATAACAAACAATGAAGTGAGACCATCTCGGTCTACTCACAGTACGCTCTAGGTTAGCATTTGCTTCCAATTCTGGGAAGCCTAAATGCAGACACTTGACTTGTACAACACAATTTATGCAATACACAATTCACACCCGTTACAAAACTCATTGATGCCCAAATAATTATATAGGCTAGGTACAATGCATGTTCAATGACAATCCTGGGTATATGTTCTAAATCACATATTAAGCTCATTCCCATTTCATAATTCATATATGTCTATGTGATCTTAGGTTTACACTTCATTTGGACACGATCTTTCTAAATTCTCCTTTCAATCTTTACCCTTTGCATGTGTCTAGCTTATTCATAAGCTTACACCTTAAAAACACTTAGTTACTTTATACCATAACTTAATTTCTCGTCATCTCTTTTCTAACCTCACATGATCTTATAATATCCAATTCTCATCCAATAGGAATTCAATTGAAAATCCCACAATGCAAAATCACAAAAATTAATTCTATAATATTTAAACCCAAGCATTTTTCTAAACTCCATAAACTAGAATCCTTCCAAAAATCCAAAAGATTCAAATGATCTTACCTTGATTCTTCACCAAATGAAGAAATCTTTAGCTCAATTGGAAGGTCTTTTCTTCCTCTTACTTTTTCTCTTCTTGAACAACTTCAAAATTTATCTTGAAGGCTAAGGAAATTAAAACCCTAGCTTGTTTTCTCTTCTTTCTCTCTCTTTCATTCTTTTTTCATGTTTTCTCTCTCTCTTATCTCTTTTCTCATCCACACATTTTGCTTCTCTAGAATCTTCTCATTCACGTTTTTCTTCTCCATTTATAAGCAAGACAACACTTCTTCTTCCAATTATGCCCTTAAT
>JANIPN010770979.1:0-10706 GCA_027478595.1 Erythroxylum anguifugum
GGAATCGGCCAGACAAGCGGCGCACGGAACGGACGCTCGCGCTCCGGGTCCGTCTTGCGCAGGATCATGATCGCAATGCACACGATCACAAACGCCAGCAGCGTACCAATGTTCACCATCTTGCCGATATCGTCGATCGGCGTAACCGAGCCGACCACCGCAGCCAGAATGCCGGCCAGGATCGTCGCCTTCCACGGCGTACGGAACTTCGGATGGATGGCGCCGAAGAACTTGTTCGGCAACAGCCCGTCCTCGACCCATTCGTGCACGGTCGAGCGGGCCGACCGCTGGGCGTCGCCGATCGCGTCGAGCAAGTCGATCTCCAGCGAGCGCCGCTGGGTCGCCAGCGCCGTCGCTGCTCGCGCCGCCTCGGTGTTGGCCGCCGCCAGATCACGCGCGGCCTGGGCGGCGTCTTGGGCAGTCCAAACCGTTTGTTGAAGCGCGCGCAGCGTCTCGTCCATCGCGGCCAGATCGTCCGAGCGCTTGGCAGCCAGCGCCCCCGCTGCGTTGCCCTGCGCATCCATCAGCGCGATCTCGAGCGTGCGCCGCTGCTTGGCGATTTCGGCCAGCTGCTCGGCCGTCTTCGCGACGTCCTTCAGCTCACCCGTGAGCGATACCGCATAGTCGGCCGTCTTGGCGAACGCCGGCGCCACCGCCATCAGCGCTGCGTACATCTGTTGTCCGGCAGTGCTCGACAGGTCGAGGCCAAGTACGACGTTCTTGAAAGCCTCCTTCGTCGTAACACCCGCGAGACCCAGACGGCTCATTTCGCCGGCGACCGCGGCGATAACCGGCGCCATCTGCTCGGCCTCCGACAGATAGTTTTCGCGGAAGAAGTCCGTTTGCTCGGTGAAGGCGTCGAGCCCGCCGAACAGGCCGACCAGCGCGTCGCGCGCGCCGACCGACGCTAGGCCGACCGCACCGAACGTCATCCCGATCGAGCGTAAGGTGACGTCGACCGTCTGATATTCCTTCGCCAGGCGCATCAGCGTCTCGAGCATGCCCTCGCCGGCATGCTGGAAGGCCGTCAGGCCGCCGCCGATCGCGCCCGCCATGTCGTCGCCGATGCGCGAGAAGACCGCGGCCAGCTCGCTCTCGATCTCTTCGCTCGTGAGCCCCTTCAGGCTGATCCGTCCGATGCTGATCTGGAAGGCGTCAAGCATCGCCGACGCACCGTCGACCCCGATCGTGCCGGCTGCGCCGACGATCGCGTCGCGCATGTTGGCGATCAGCCGACCGACTTCGCCCGTCAGACTCGCGTCCGCCGCACTGCTGACCATCTCGGTCGTGGTCTTCGTGCTGCCGCCGATGCCGAGGAAGCCCGACTTGTGGACCGTCTTCAGGATTTCCGAATACAGGTTTGCGGTGATCCCGTCGGCGATTGCCGATCCGACCGACGTCGAGCCGAATTGCAGCCCCGAATCGTTCAACTCGCGCGTCACCGACTTCGAGAACAGGCCAGTCCCGAACAGGCCCCCGCCGGTATTGGTGCCGAGCGCCAGCTTGGCGGTATCGAACCCGCCGCCGACGTTCAGCTCGCGCCCGACGGCCGAGGCCAGGTTGCCAAGATTGCCCTCGATCGCGCGCAGCGAGCGCACCATTTCCGAAGAAAATTCGAGGTCGCGATTGCTGTTGGCCACCATCAGCTGGAGCGAGTTGCTGATGCTCGCCGACTTGGCGCTCGCGTCGCCCAGAACGCTGCCGGCGCCCTGCGCCTTCTGATAATCCTCGGCGGTCTTCACGGCAGCGGCACCGCTCCCGCCCCCGCCGCCCAGCACCGAGATGCCGGCCGCGACCAGCGCGGCCGCCGTCGCCGCCATCGCTACGATGTTCATGGGGAACAGCAACGTCGATTGCTTCGACATGCCCTCGCTGGCGTTGGCGGCCGTTCGCGCGCCGCTATTCGTGACCTTCGAGATCGTTTCGGTCACATCCTGGATCATCGCCTGCAGCGACAGCGCGAATTGCATCGCGCGATAAGCTTTCTCGGCAGCGCCCAGCGCCTGATAGCCGGCGCTGCCTCGTTTAAAAAATGACTGAGCCGCGCCGGTCAGGTCGCCATAGAGCTGAATTTGGGCCTGCCCCTGTCGGGCGTCATAGAGCGCATTAATCTGGCGTTCTCGTGCGACGCGATCGCTCTCCTTGGCGATCCCTTTCACCCCTTCAAGTTCGCGCTGCCGGCCTTCGTCGAGCTTGAGCTGAAAGCAGATGTAATCGCTGACGCCCGACGTAAGATCGGCCAACGCGCGGCCCGCATCACCAAAGGCGTCCGCCATGCTGCGGCCCGCTTGCCGGACGTTGTCCGCCAGCTGGTCGAACAGGTCGAGCTGGAACGTCAGGCTCTTGTTTGCTGCGTCGATCGCTGCCTTAGTGTCGACGGTCGCGTCGTAGACTTTCATCGCATCGGCGATCGCGTCCTTCGAGAACTGCGTGCCTTTGCCGTACTTGAACTCCGCGTCCTGAGTCGCCTTGAGCAACGCGAGCTGTCGCGCCCTGGATGCCTCGGTCGCTCCAACTAGCCTCAGTTCCTCGCGCAGCAGCTCCAATTGACGCTCGGCGGCGGCATGTTCCTGATTAAATTGATCTGCCAGACCGGTCCCGCGCAGCGTGGCCTGTGCTTCGCGTTGACGAATGAGCGCGGCCGTCGCGGCTTCCGCTTCCTTCGTCAGCCCGCGCTGCTGGGCAACCTCGAGCGCCTCGAGCAACGGGATTTGCGCCATCCGCTCGCGGACGATCTCCGCAGCGCGTTCCGCAGGGACGTTGCCTGCCGCGACCTCGCCGTTGACCTGAGCTTGGATGACGGCTTGGTCTGCAAGTGCTCGTGTAGCCTTCTCGGCGTTCGAAACGCGCTGAGCGATTGACAACCTGATCTGGCGATCAACCGCCTCCTCGACGTTCGCGCGTTTCTTGATGGCTTCGGACTCCGCCTTCACCCGGGCTTCGGCGATCAGTGCGGCGGCGCCAGAAACGGCGTAGGCGTCAGCCAACCGGAAGAGATTGCGGATCTGAGCTTCGATCGCCTCGGCCTCGCGCGCTAGTGCGGCGGCATGAGCGTCGGTCTTCTGCTTTTGACCGTCGCGCATGTCGTCGAGTTGCTTGCGAAGGTCACCAAGCTTGTTCGACGCGGCCTGTTTGCTCACGTCGGCGCCGAACCGCTTCAGCGCAGCGTCACCCTCGTTGAAGGCTTTCGTATAGGCCTTGCCCATGTCGCTCAGGCTGTCGCCGACCTTGCCGGCCTTCAGGTCGGCGGCGACGGCCGCTATAGCGCCAAACGTGCCGGCGAAGCCCGCGTATATGCCCGCCAGCGCCTGCCGGCCGACCCGCGTCAGAAAATCCATCGCGTCGCTGAAAAACGCCTTGACCGATCCAAGGTGGAAGCCGACCCGCTCGGCCAGCACCTGGAAGGTTGCCTTCACCACGTCGCCGGTGTCGATCGACACATCCTTCAGCCGTTTGATCTCGGCATGGGTCGCGCCCAGGCTCGCCACGATCGCCTTCGTGTCGACGCCGCTCTCGATTGACCGGGTGAACAGCCCGAACCCAGCCGCGGCAACCCCGATGACCGCGATGAACGGCGCAAATGGCAAAGTCGCGGCCACCAAGGCTCGCGCGAACCCAGCCATGCCGCCCTCTGCCATCTGCGCGACCTGGGCGAGCTGACCGCCCTGCTGGATCGCGACCTGGAAAGGCCGCTGACCGGAAAGCAGGCCGCCGATGATGTCCGGCAGCTGCAGCGCGGTCTGCCGCAGCGCGAAGGCGTTCTTCGTGCCCGCGACGGCCGACTTGCCGCTGGCCGATTCCAGCCGGTCCATCTCTGCGCTGACTGCGCGCAGGCGCGTGGCAAGTTCGGTCATGCCGCGACTCTCGGCTTCGGCCGCCTTCAGCTCGGCGCGCATCTGGCGAATTTCTGACGAGGTCTTGCCGAACGTCTCGGTCTGCCGCTGCAGCTGCCGGACCATGCTCTCGCCGGCCTTCTCGACCTGCGCCGCCGAACGCGCCGCTTGCTGCAGTTCACGCGTCGCGGCTGCACCGAACGAGGTGACTTCCGCCGTTGCGGGTCCGAGGCGAACGCGACCGAAGGCACGCTCGACTTCGGCCGCTGCCTTCAGCGCAGTCGTCTCGGATGAGTTCATCATCTCGCGGAGCCGTTCTAACTCCGAGAATGAATTGCCGGTTTGAATCGCGAACCCAATTTCCAGTGTGGGGCTGTCTTCCATAAACAACCTCCACAGAATTGCGTCCGCGCAGAAGCGAGACCCTAAAGCTTGCTTTTAGCTAACGTGCTTCCAGTTACGTCGAGATACGATTAAGTTAATCGTAGATGTGGAAACACCATAACGTCGTGCAAGCGACGCCTGAGTGCTTCCCCGGTCGACCAATACGCGGATGGCGGCAACCTCTTCGGTAGAAAGCACTGCTTTAGAACCCCGCTCTCCCCGCTGGTCTGTCCCGTGCTTTATACGATCTGCCAAGTTTTCAGAGCGAGTTGCCCAACGTAGATTGGAAGCAAGATTATTCGTTCGCGTGCCGTCATTATGAGCGGCATCCGCGTTCGACGGCGGCGGACCATGGAAAGCTTCACAGACTAAGCGGTGAACACGGGCCTGTACCATCCTTCCCTCGAAATGGAGACCTACTTTTGGATATCCCCGACCATCGAGGCACTGCACCAGAATTTGTCCGGGCGAGAAGCGAAAGTAATCTGTTTTGGCAGCGCGCCATTTATCGACTCCTGACACACGGATCGTTCGGTCCAATGAACGCACCCTACCCAAAGAGCTAACTTCGTACTGGCGTTCCCACCCAGCGATCGAACGCCATTCCTCGCCTTTCGATTGCTCAGTCTGGTGCTCGGCGTTTCCGAGCGAAGCATTGACGATCAGCGCGTCGCCGGACGCGCTCACTTGATCTTCTCCACGATCGCCAGGGCGGCCGGCGCGTGCAAGCTCATCGCCATATCCGCCATTGTGCGGACGTAGCCGCGCACGCGTTCCTTCTGGTCCTCGGCCATCACTTTGAAGATCGCTCCGATGATCATCATTTCCGGCGATCGCTGAATGGTCGTCTGGTTCCAGTTCGGCCCGCCGCCGTGATCTTCCCACTTGGCCGGGTGCTGCGGGAGGTCGCAGCCGACGCCCAGACCACGAGGATTGCCAACCTCCCTCAGCGGAGCAGTAGGCAAACGAGCAACGTTGGTGGTAATCGGTAGGGAAGCCATGATCGATCTCCTGGATCGGTTGCGGTTAGGAGCGGCGCGAGGGTCACTACCCCTTGCGCCGTTCTGATTTTCTGCTATCCGATAGCGACAATGTCGTCAATAGCCGATAGCAACAATTCACGTCGTGGCCGACCAACCACCGGAATAGGGCCCGCTATCGGTTTGAGGCTATACCCGGAACAAGCCGCGAGAGTGGATGCGTGGTCGGCGCGCCAGTCGGACAAGCCTTCCAGGCCCGAAGCAATACGACGACTGGTTGATGCAGGCCTTAAAATTTCCGAGCAGGAAACCCGCTAAACGGAGCCGATTCACATTGGCCGTCGTGAACCGTCACGCCGTGGTACGCGACGAAGTAGTGGTAATCACCTGTCGCTCTGTTGACGGTCGCGCGCTGCTCGAGAGCTCCGCGGTAAGCGGGCGATTGATCGAGTAGCTTGAGCTCGCCGGATGTTGGCGCACCCATTTTCCATACCCTCTCGCAGCTATCCAGGCATGCCTCGTTAGCGCTGAGGTCCACTCGGTAGTGGTCTTCTCCACCCTGGTACTTGCACACCAGATCGAACTGCTGCTGCTCCGCCGCAACCGCTGTTGAAGACAACGAAACGGTACTCAGCAATTTGAACAAAATTTTCACTTTGTAGTCTCTGGATCAAACCGACCAGCCACTTCTCGAAAAATGAGTAGCGTTGTCACTCCTATGGAATCTGGAGCACGACCGTACGTTGATCGAACAACATCGTTTAGTTGAATAGTTTCTTGCAAAAACCCTTGCGAGCTAAACCGCTCTAGCAAAATACGTTGGGTCTCGGCGTGAACGTTAGCATCCCAAGGCAACGCGTCCATAATGCCTACAATGGTCCACGATCCAGTCAATATGGAGCCATGCTTGATCGATAATTCTGAAGCGGGGGTAATCAGTCCATCAGGGCGTAAGGTTGACCACAACCTGTACGAGTCGCCTCGAAATAGATGCGCTTGCACCTGAGGCTCTAACGTCGTGATCGCGTCAATCTCAATCTTCGCAACCTGCAAATCAAACGGCTCTTGTTGGGCTTTCGCGTTGTCGCGCGCCTTTTTAAGCGCAACAGCTCGCAGGCTTTCAGTCTTGTAGAGGCGCTGCACCAACTCGGTGTTAAGAAGCGCAAGCGTACCTTCTGACTTTATCAGTGCTCCCGTACTAGCATCATCAGGCTCGAAAAATAGGTCCTTCGCTCGATCTAGAAAGAGCAGCGGCAGTAACCAACGAGGATTAAAGCGACGATGAAGAGCTCTCTTGCCGCCGTTCTTATTTTGACCTTTCACAACCTTGAGGTCGAAACCCCAATCAGACTCGTCCGCATCCTCTGATTGTCGGATGATCTCGGTTAGAACGCCATCATCGCTCAACTGTGAAAGTAGCAAACCTATTCGATCATGGTCGACGTAGAGAAAATCAAAGACGGAATCTGCCTTCTTTTGGTCGGACGCCATCGTCGATCTCCCTCCTCACCCGGTCGATGCGAGCTCTAGTCTCGTCATCCCGTCGCATCACATCGTCGACACTGGGTACGCCGCTACCCTTGGACGCGTGTCTCGCTCTAAGGCTCGCGATGATGGACCGGAGCATGTCAGCTATCCTGTACCTGCAGGTGTATGATCGCAAGAGGGACCGAACCACTTTGACCGCGGATTATCGATGCCCTGCTTCTAATCGATTAACCCAGCACCATCCGCAACGAGTCGACCTCGGCACGCCGATCGACATCGGTGACTGGCGCCCGCCACGGTGACGGCGCCGTCTCGCATTCCGCGGCCCGACTCTCCGCGGTGTACGCGGCGGACAGCACGCGCAGCAGGCGCGCTTCCCACGGCTCCAGCTCGATGCCGGTGATCCGCTGCCAAGTGTCGAGCGTTGCCCAGCTCAACGGCGCCACGCCCATTCCTGCCGGTTCGGACAGGCCAATCTCCGTGAGCCGCGCCGTAAGGTGCGGCATCGGGTTGGGCGGCAGCGGGACCGGCAGCTTGTCCCGTTTCAGCTGGGCGAGCCGCGAGACGGTTTCCTGCCGCCCCGCCGCCGCCCGCTTCGACCCTTCCGGCGGCTTCGGCACGGCGTTGAGCCATGCCAGCTGCCGCACGAACAGCGTCAGGTCCCGCTCTAGGCGGGCTTGAAGTTTCCCCAGTCGCCCAGGAACTTCGTCACCTGGCGGGTGATGAAGCCGAGCGACGGATCCGCGTAGACCGCGCGGAACAGCGGCTCGCCGGTGAGTTTGCCGTCGCCATAGGTGAAATTCTCGAACCCAACCGTGATCGCGGCCAGATCGTCGGCAGTCTCGGCAAGCCGCTCCTCGGCGGTGGCGGCCGTGAGTTTGCCTTCATTCTCGTTCATGCGCTTGACCGCGCGCGACGTCTGCCGGCTCTCGATCGTGGCATAGGGACGGCTGCCGGGGCTGTGGAGCACGATCTGGACCGGCTTGTCGCCATCGTACAGCGGCTCGCCAGTGGCGCTCTTCAGGTGGAGGGTGGCCGTCGCGGCGACGGCCAGGGTTGCGATATTCAGCATGATTTCCTCGCGGGGCTTGGTGGGTCGACCCCGGCCGCCGCCCGCGACAAGCGGAGCAGGGCCGACCCAGGGAAATGCCGGCGTCGCGGGCGCCGGATCAGGATCAGGCGGCGGCGACCTCGACGACCTTGGTGCAGATCTCGATCGACGGGTTGCCCATGACCATCGAGCCGGCGCCGTCGACATTCTCCGGCATGCCGAAGACACGCCCCTGGAAGAACCGCTTGGCGCCGTCCTGCAGCGTCACCTTGAAGCTGTAGAGCGTCTGCGTCTCGTCCTTCGCGGCGGTGCGCAGCAAGGTCTGGCCGGCATCGGCGGTGTCGAGCGCGAGCGACGGCTGCAGCGTGCCGTAGTCGATCGGCCCCTTGAACTTCTGCTTCGGCCCCTTGAGGGGCTGGAATTCGACCTTGGCAAAGCTCGCACCGAACGCGCCGATCTTGTCGATCTGGCCGACCTCAGTGAAAGCCAGAGCGCCAAAGCCGGCGGCATCCTGCGTGGCGGGCGCAGCCGCCGAGATGGCGAGCGCTGCGCCCGCCCCAGTCTGGGAACCCATATCATTTCTCCTGTTGGGCGAGCCGGCGACGCCGGCGGATTATCGCTCGCGGGGCGATCGGTTCAGGCGGCGGGCTTGCCGGCCGCGCTGGTCTCGGGAGTGGCCAGCAAGCCGGCCGCGAGATAGTTCGCATGGGCGCCCGCCTCGAAGTCGTGGGCCTTGCCCGCGACGAAGCTCTCACCGGTGCCGGCGTCGTTAAAATCGCGCACGGGGACACCCCGCTTCCTGGCGGTATCGGCCATACTCATTCTCCTTGGTTGAAAATCAGGCGTCGGCGTCGAACGACACCCGGAAATCCTGCGCCTGTTCGAAGCTGTCAGCCGGGCCCAGCACGTCGGGACCGGTGCCGGCATTCAGGATCGACACGCCGCTCCCGCCGCCAATGTCACCGATCTGGCCAGCGCAGCAGCGCCGGACCAAGCCGATGAGCATGACCTGCTCGTCGTAATTCCGGGCTCGAACCGTCACCGACACCCGATCGGTCCGGCGCACCATCAACGGCCGCTTCAGCGCCTGCCATTCGCCAGCGCTGATCGTGCGGACCAACAGCGCCGGCAACGCCACCTCATCGGGCAGCCGACCGCCCTTGATGCGCTCCGGCAAGACCTTGGCGGTCAACGGGTCGAACGCTCGCAGCAGCGCCCCGACGATGTCGGCTCCCGTCAGCTCGGTCATGGCTCTTCCCGATCGCCGCCGTCGACGATGCCGCGCCGCGTCACGCGCGCGTCTAGGTAGCGCTGGGCCGCGGTGATTGCCTCGCTCTGCTTGGCGTCGAGCGCGGGGCGGAAGGCGGGATACGGCCGAGCACCGGGGTGGAACACGGTCGTGCCGACGAACTTACCGTTGATGACCAGCGAATGGTCGCCGTCATTCTCCGCTACCGCGCTGTTGATCCGACCCAAGCCGCGCCCTCGGCGCTGCGCCTCATCGACGCTGATGAAGTGCGCAGAGGTGCCGTACTCGAGCCAGATGCCCAGCGAGCGCGCCCAACCTGGCTTCACGTCAATCGTGACGCGAATCGAGCCGTCACCGCGCTTGGTCCGCGTCCGCAGATTGGTCCGCACCGCCGCCGAGGGCGTGCGAAGCTCAATCTCGTCCGACACGACTCGTGCGCCCGCGCGCGCTGCTCCACGCAGCACGTTGGTGAGCTTGCCGGGTGCATCGGCGAAGTATGCCTCGACGTCGCTCTTGCCGCGGCTCTGCGCCATCACGCCGCATTCCCGGCCGAAGAATAGTCCTCGACCATGAACTCAGACCATTCACGACGTCCGACCTCAGCAGGCCCGGAGACGATCTGCATGATCCGAGCCGCGGAAACCCAGTCCGCCCCGTCCCAACGCAGGAGCGTGAACCGCATCGCTGGCGTCACGTCCGTGCGAAAGCGGATGCGCAGCCGTGCCGGCCGCGCAGCGATATTGAAACCGTCCGCCATCTTCTCGGCGCGACTGGGCAGGATGTCCTGTACCTCTGCCTGAACATCGATAACGGCCACCCAGCCGCCCTTGCCGGACCCGCGAAAGCTCTGATCGGCCTGCGGTCGTTCGATCCGCACGCGTTCCTTCAGCCGACTTGCCGGCCCTGCGCCGACGCTCACAGCCGCCGACGCCTGAACTCGCGGCAGAGGGCGGTTGCGACCGTGACAGCTTTGGCGAGGATCTCGCCCCCCTCGCGATCCGCGTCGTAGGCGGCGATCAGCACCAGCATCGCTCGGCGCAGATTGCGCGGGACGATATCCCCTGCCTCGTAACCAGCCCGCACGGTAACTGTAATCGTGCCGGGACCGACCGGGGGCCAGCGCGTACCAGCCGCCGGCAATGCCAACGCTGGCCGACGTGCTAACGACAGCCGTGGTGCGCCAACACTGATGGCAGCACCGCTGCCGTCGACGAAGCCAACCGTCAGCGCCGCGTCGGGTTTGATCGGCCACGCACACAATTCCAGCCGGTCGAAGCTCGGGAACTGCTCGTCGACATTTCGCGCAATCAAAATGTGCCCGGTGTAGCGCTCGACCCAACCGGCAGCGTCGGCGATGAACCCCTCTATTTCCGATTGACGGTCGGGATCGAGCGCCTCGCCGGCCTGGCGAAGCTGGCGCTTGGCGTCCTCCAGCGAGACGGGAATGGCCATGGGTCACCTCGCTCGCTGGAGGACAGTGGGCGATCAGCGGTTGGCGGCGAGCGCCTCGGCGACGACCTCGTGACCCGGCCGGGTCGGGTCGTTGAAGTCGATCCGGTTCTGATTGACGCTCGTGCCCGCGCGCGGATCGTTGTCGACCGCCGGGTGCGACGGATCGACGTCCGGCACGACCTGTACCGGCGCGCCGCTGGTGCTGAACGCGGCCGCCGGCGCGATGCCGGCGGGGCCGGAATCGTCGAGCGCCGCGGCGACGGCGAGGG
>JANIPN010771837.1:0-10701 GCA_027478595.1 Erythroxylum anguifugum
TTCTTCAACACTACATCTCTGCCCATATATATATATATATATATATGGAGTTTATGTAAGACTCACTTGATGAGTATGGAGAGAAATGATTAGAGCCTTGTTGGTTGGTCTTGCTTTTTCACTTTTTGTTCTTTACTCCTCTGCTCTTTAATTTATGCTTCTAAATTTCATGTATGAGAATCATTTGTTTTTTTTTCACATGAATAAAATTCTAAAAGAGTTTTTGAATTATTAAATTGGAAAATTATTCAAAACTCTAATTATCTCCTAAGTTGTAATGGGTACTTTTACTTAGACTAAGAAAAAAAAACACTTTAAATAAATATTTAGTGATTTTCTAAAAAATTATTTTTGATAAATTAAATTGTGTAATTTAATTTGTTATTGCAAAATTGATTAATTGCTGACCAAAGACTAGTTTTATAAAGGTTTAAAGAGTATTTAAATTATTAGGGTTAATTTTGATTATTATAATTGATAATAATTATATTTAAAATTTTGATATATAAATAATAAAGAGAATTCACACACTTTTTTATTTTTGAATAATTTACCCATCTTTTTATATTGTTTTAAGTCAAATTCTCTTAAAGATAGTCGTGTCGATTATCAAAATGAAAATTATAATTAGAATATTGTATAATATTTTGTATGATTTTATGGATAGTTTAAATCAAGTAAGTTAGGATTGATTTAGTCTAGCAATATTAAAAATTAGAAACACGTATAAACATTTCATGCTCCTTCGTACTTGACAAGAAGATCACACACCCATTCTCTACAATTAGATCAAAATTTAATGACTCTTCTAAAAGGTCTTTATGCTATTAATTGTCTTCACTATTCCTTTTTATGATAACTGAAACGTAAACCAACTAGAGAGGCAAGATTGAAATATGTATGGCTAGGGAAACTTAAGACGTGAATTTAATGAAATGCCCATCTCGTCCATAAAATTAAAAATACAAATTGGAAATAGAGTAAATATTAAATAAATTGTTTGAAATATCTTGATTTTTCATATTTTTATTTTAATGATCATAACTATAATTTTGAACATTACACTCATTAAAAGGCCACATATTTTTATTTCAAAGTAAATAATATTATTTTATGGTTTGCTTGCTTTAACGTATTAAAAATATAACAAAACTATTGAACAAGTGTATTATATTAATACACTTGAAATATATTAAATACAATATTATTATATTATTAATTTCTAAAAAAAAGTGTATTATATTAAATACAAAATATTCTTTTTTCTCAGGCTTTATATTGTGTTGAAGAGCATCGCTCATCCTTCTTCTTTGTAGTTTGTAGTTGTCCGTCCATTCAGGTAAGTCGTCCAACTAATATCTACCATATGTATTGCTAATGCAAAAGAGGCATTAATTTTGTGTTGTTGTTTAGAATATTGTTATAATCATTGATGAGTTTTTACATTCTTCTTTAATAGTCTAAGTATTTACTGTATATGGAATGAGTTTGAGATCTTATAGATGATTTGAGGTATAACTAAATTCCTAGGATGGTATATAGGTTGAAAACTCACGATGCAGCTCTCGCGAGACTTATCGGTGAAAAATTTCACGAGTCTAGGAGTCAAAACAAGAACTTGCTTTCTTGATTCACAGGTGTAAACAATGTCACATACCATAATATTGAAATCAATTATAGGTGATTAATTTAATTGATTAATACTTCAACTTCAATGTGTTTAATTCAAACTTAGTATTAACACAAGAAATTCATAGGTTTAATAGACATGACAGTTCTTTGCATAATAAACCCTTAAAATGGTATATAGGCTGGAAACCTGTGATGTAACTCCCGTGAGGCTTATCGGTGAAAAATTCCACTAGCCTAAGAGTCACAACGAGAATTTGGTTTCTTCATTCACAGGTGTAAACAATGCCATGTACCATAATATTGAAATCAATTATAGGTGATTAATTCAATTGATTAATACTTAAGAGATGTTGTGTAAAGTTAAATGTTTTGTAAACTTAGGGAACATGAAGGATACTAACTTTGAAATTACTTTTTTAAATTAACAATTTTGTAGAAATGAGTAATGTTGATAGATCTTGGATGTATAGACGATTAACACCTCATTGTTTCATTAATTCTAAGTTTGTTGAAAAAGTTGAGGCTTTTATTCATTATACGTGTTCTCAAGCTGCATATATGGATGACCCAAAGATTAGATATCTATGTAAAAAGTGTAAAGATATTCGTTTCCTTCATATTGATGAAGTGAATGGACATTTGTTGAGAAAAGGGTTTATTCCAAATTATTTTGAGTGGACATAACATGTGGAGCCATTGATTTGTAGCACCTCAAGGGATAATGATGTAAACTTGTCAGTAAATGTGGATCAATTTGAAGGGGATTAGATTTAGAACAAATAATGTGGGTGCAACTAAAAATCCTTACATGTAAATGATTTATGATGTAGCAAGTTGCACCTTTAAGGAAAATATAAAAAATCTTGAAGAAGAATCAAACCTACGTGTAAAACAATTTTTTGACTCACTATACTCAGTTGACCAAGAATTATGGCCAAATTGTGAGACAATGACTCAATTGCCTTCAATTGCTTAGATATTGAATATAAAGTCTGAAGGGCACATTTTTGATCGTAGTTTTGATAAAATTCTTGGATGGTATAATAAATCATTACCTCCTGATCATACAATGGTTGATATTTTTTATAATATGAAGAAGCTTATTAAGGGTCTTGGTTTGCCTGTTGAAAAAATTGATTATTGCAAATTGGGATGTGTATGTTGTATTGAGGGATGACGTGGAATTACAAGAGTGCAAATTTTATGGTCAATCTAGGTTCAAGCTTAGAAAGCGTTCTATTGAACAGAAATTAGTACCCTTCAAGTGGATGTATTATTTTTCACTAACTTCGAGACTTCAAATTCTATATGCTTATGATGTTACTGCATCTCACATGAGATGACATAATGAATACGAATAGGAAGATGGAATAATGAGTCATCCATCGGATGCACTGACATGAAAACATTTCAATAACACTCATTATAAGTTTGTAGTTGAAAGTCAAAATATTAGGTTGAGATTGTCGATGGATGGATCCAACCTTTTGGTCAATTCGGCCATCAATATTCCTTATGGTCAATCATAAATACTTCTTATAATTATTGAAAAAGTATTTTTGACAATTTGTTCAATACCATAATGAACATTGAAGGGCGGACAAAGGATAAAGCAAAATCACGAGCTGATTTGAAATTTTTTTATAAAAGAAATGAGTTAGATAAAGGTCTTCGCTTTGGTAAATATCAGAAAACATGTTACACTTTGGATAAAAACAAAAGGAAATTTTGTGTGAATGGTTGAAAACTCTAAAGTTTCTCGATAATTATGTTTCAAACTTGACAAGGTGTGTGAACATAAAAAAGTACAAATTATTTGGGATAAAAAGTCATGATTGTCATGTGTTGATGCAAAGGCAAATTCTAATTGCATTTCAGGAGTTGCCACCGAATAAGGTTTAGGAAGTTATAACAGAATTAAGTTTGTTTTTCAAAAGCTTAACATCATCTGAAATAGCTGAAATGGAAAAACTAGAAAGGGAAATTCCAATAATTTTATGCAAATTAGAAGGGATTTTCCTTCCAAGCTTCTTTGATTGTATGGATCATCTACTTGTTCATTTAGCACACAAGGCTAAATTTACCAGTCCAGTTCAATATCGATGGATGTATCCGTTTGAGAGGTAATTATAGCAAATATTTAAATTAAAGTAATAACATGTTTTAATAACAAAATTGTAATACCTATATTTGCTAATGTAGGCATTTGCATCACTTGAAGAAAAATGTCAAAAATAAGGCTAGAGTTGAAATGTTCGATATGTAATGCTTATTTAGTAAAGGAAGCAAATATATTTTGTTCATATTATTTTGAGCTGTATATTCACACAAGAGAAAGAAAAGTTCCTCGTAATGACGATAGGGGAGGAACGGGCGATGATGAAGGTAACTTATCCATTTTCACATATCCTGGACGAATATATGGACATTCAACAAGAAGAATATTAACAGGGGAAAAACAGAAACTGCCCATGGTTACATTTTATTGAATTGTCAAGAGGTTCAACCTTTCGTGCAGTAAGTTGAAATTGATTATTTGGGTTTTGAAATTTAGTGTTATTCTCAACTAAAATACATAATAATGTTTTTAGATTATACGAAGAATGGTTATGTGAGCTAATGCCCAAGAAAACACAGGATGGTATTAATAAAGAAGTTAGAAAACACTTTCCTTGATGGCTCGAGAAATATGTAAGTTTTCACTTACAATTATTGAAATGATTGAATTATAAGATTAAAGTGTTCAAATGGCAATATACTATTTAATATGATAATTTCTATTGTGCAGGCCTTAAAAAATCCAATAGAGAATAAGTGATCTTGCGAAAAGACCTTTGCAAATTGTTAAATCGTATCTGGTGTATTTCGTTAATAAATACAAATATCATACAAAATATCATAGTCATAATATGACAACAGTAAATAGTAGAGTTTGCATATAGGGAGAATTGATAGATTACTATGGTAAAATTGTTGCGATACTTGAAATTGAGTACCTTACGTTACCAATAAAGCGGAGTGTGATATTTAAGTGTGAGTGGTTTGATCCAGCTCCTAATGTTGGTACAAAATTGCATCCGTTATAATTTAGTAAAAATCAACCAACAAAGAAGATTTAGACAATTTGAACCTTTCATGTTGGCAACGCAAGCGATCCAGGTGTATTATGTCCCTTTTCTTAGCTTACGACGAGATAAGTTAGATTGGCTGGCTGTTTGCAAAGTTAAACCTAGAGGCATTTTTTAATCTTATGGAAAAGGAGAACAGAGAATTGAAAGTGAAGCGTTTCATGAAGATGTTTATGAAATAAATGCATATGTTACATATGACAAGAATGAACCTTTGACGGGCCCAAATAATGAACATGTTAAAATTTCATCTGAAGAGGATGAGAAGGGCGAGAGATTTGAAGAGGAGTTTGAGTTTAATTCTAATTCTTCAGAAAAAGAAGATAATGATTTTGATTTACAGTTAAGTGCTGATAGTGAATAATTTGTGTTTGTAATAGAATATTAAATTCAATAAATCAATTATTGAATCAATAATATAGTCTTATATATTAGGTTGAAATTGTTATATTTTTGGAATATTAAATAAAATATGAATTTCAGGTTAAAATATGCTGCCAAAGAGAAAACAGGATATGATGCGAACAAGGTTCAGACCACGATTTGAAGTTAGTTACTTTTCAGGTGAAGCATCATATTCTGCAGCTGCAACCGATTCAGATGCTATATCTCCAGTTACTACACTTGGAGATGAGACATCACCTTTCGTACCTGCTGCTACACCATCCACCACCCGTATAACAACAGAGATATCAGGGGTACACGATGCGGATGAACGAGGTGGCCTCCAGCCTGGAGTTGAAGGAGTTGATGGAAGAACTTACATCATAATTGTCAACAATTTGTAAGTAAAAATACATGAAACACTATATGTTTATAATTAAGTTATAGGTTTAAATTTAAAAATGGTATAAATTTGTTTTTATATTAGGTCGATTTCGTCTGGATCGTGCTAAAAAAACATGACATCCAAATTCAAGGAGAAGATTGATCTTGAGGGTTATATATGAAAGAATATCTCTCAAGCGACAAAGGATTTTTATTATCAGGAGTTTGAGGTAAAAAAAATATTTTTTTTGTATTTTTTTAATTAGATAAATATTGTAGGTTATAAGTATTGATCATATGTTTTCCCTTTTTTTCAGAAAGAATTTTTTTGGGGTTCTAAATTTGACGTGGTTTTTTATAAAGTATGGGAGAGACGAGCTCGTATACGTTATAAAGACATTGCTGGTGTGATACATAAGACTAGTGTACGACCTCCTTATATTTCTAAAGAAATATGGAGTTGTTGGTAGCAATATTGGACATCACCCGAGGCAACATCTATTTCAGAGCATAATTCTAACAACAGGCGTAGAGAACCGGGGGAAGAGAGTCTTTCTGTACACATTAGAGAATTTATTACCACCACGAGCATGCAGAGAGACTTGTAAGTATCTACACTTTACACTTATATTTAGACTTTTTTTTACTTTGATGTATTTCAATTTAACTTGATATGTGAACTTTGAAATGAAAATATGTCTTATGGAGAATGATAATGTTATAATATCTGGTTCCATATATGACTGCGTTGTTGAGTTACTTTCTTTGTTCAACATGGGATAAATATAGTAAAAATAGAGAAAATTCTGCCAAAATTTTTTAAAATTATAGTTAACTTATAACATTTTATTCTGATGCAGGAGAAGTCTATGGGTAGGATGCCTACACCCTGTCAACTCTTTGTTCATACTCACACTAAGAAGCATGACAGTGTGACCTTTGTCAATACCCGATGTAAAGAACTAAATGCATGTGAAATTTATGCTTTGATATTAATGCTTAATGATTATCACTTTTTAACATAAAAATTGTCTTCTGATATAACCAAATATAAGAAAGCATTTAACGACAATCTCAACAGTTTGAAGATGTTGATGAGAGTCAAAACTATCTTCATGCAGTGGGTGGTAGGGATCGTTGTGGAAGGATATTCGGCTTAGGTCTATTTGCCAACACATGTTATTTGCAATCCTTCACATCCAGTACAACAAGATTTAGTAGGCGGTCCGCATCTATTGAAGTCAATGAGCTTTAGAGTACAATACAGGCACTAACAACTCAGTTGCAACAGTCGATGAAGTATATAGCCCAGCTCCGTAATGAGATGGATGAGTAGAAGAGGAAGGGTAGCACTTCATCGCAACATTCAGAGCATCCGCATTCACCAAATGAATAGTGTAGTTGTTTTTGTATGAATTAAATGCTTATTGTTATACAAAATAATTTTTTATTATCAATTAAGATAATTTTTACTTTATATCATCAATCGACTTTTTGTTTTAACAAATTAAATGTAGAAACAAATCAAAGTATTATCAACAGATAACTAATAACTGTATAAATTATACATCAATCATAAGATTATCAAATAAAATTAAATGTAGGAAAAATTAAAAAAAAAACATTACCAGTAAATTTACTGACGAAAAACCAAAATCTGAAGGTAAAATGTAATGAATTTACTGGCGGATAACTAAGTTCCATCGGTATAGTTAGTCGTGAATTTACCAACGGAATTACCAAATCCGTTGGTAAATTTACTGACAGAGAAGCCTTGTCTATCGCTAAATTGACAGACCGAAACAAATATTTTGTCACTAAATTTACTGACAACACAAAATTACCGTCGTTAAATATAGCAACGGAACATAAAATATCCGTCGGTAAATTAGCGACAGAAAATCTATATTTCGTCACCAATTATTACCTACGACCATTTCTTTGATGACTTATTTTGTTGATAAATTCCGTCATTAACTTAGCTTACTGACAAAAAATATCTGTCGCTAAACGTTATTTTTCTTGTAATGATGGCTGGTTATCAAAAACAGGTTTAGAATTAAAAATAAATGATTTGATATTTTTGACCTGATTTGTGAACCATACAAGGAAGCAGGTGAGGATACAACATTCACCACAATTATTTACTCTCTATTTAAGGAAAGGAACAGAAAAATATATAGAGGGGAAGCCACAAACAAGGATCAATTAGCAGAAGATACATCAATTGAATCAGAGCTGTACTAATTGCCAAAAATACTTACAACTCTTTATTTATGGAAGCAAAGAACTGATGACTTTTGTAAACTAAAGTAGCTACTTAATTTATAAATTTCTCTCTTTAAAATGCTGTATTGATATATAGTTTTTAGCACTTTCTGGAAAAGTTGTAATGATAGATATAGTTTTGCAATTTATTCATTAAAAAAAAAACTATGTCTAGACAATGACGATAATCCTCTAGTATGGTGATGAAACTACGTCGTGTCAATAAGATTATTTAGTAATGATTGGGTAAAATTTGTGCTCTCGCTAATCATGAAGAGAAAATCGTGAGTATCAAATCCATAGTACTGATTTATGTGCATGCTTATGATTTTTAATGAATTACAAAGTAAAAAACAATTTACCCAAGATAATTTTTATTCTAATATTTTAATGAAAGATGTCTAAAATAAAATTAACCAATAAAATTTGAATTAATTAAATATTAAAATCAAATTTTAAAAAAATGAAATGCACGAATTAGATTGTGACTTGACATGTTGTAATCTTAATCTTAGGCAGGTCAATGATTACAATCATGATTATATGTTATGAAAAATAATAAATTATTATATTAAAACTCAATGAGAATAGGAGAATGTCTAATAACAGGAGGAAACAAGTAGACCTTGTGTTTGTAAGCATAGATTTGAGCCTATTTCTGGCCGGTCAGCTAATTTTTTAAAAATTAAAATTGTAAAATAATATTTTTTTAATTGAGTTTTTGCTATCGAATTAGTCTAGGCCTGAGCTTGACCCAAAGATTTGTCCATTGAAAACGCATGAAATTGAGCCTATGGGTCAATCCACTGTAATCTCTAATTTTAAGAAAATGATTTTCTTAAACAATAAAGTTTTCATGATCTTAGGATTTGAATGATAAAAAAGAAAGATGCTCTTTAGAAGACGCAAAAATTGGACCAATAAGACAAAAAATTTAAAGCTTAAAAGGTTCAACTAATATTAGACCGTCATAAAATCTATTAAAAGTTTAATAAAATAAAAAAAATAAAAATTGATCGAAGATACCTATTCTTACCTATTTAAAAATTTTAAAAATTATTCGATTTATTTTGATTTATAAAAACTGATAGTTTACAAAAATTAGTAGATTAATTAATAAACTGGTTTTAAAAAAATAAAGATTATTAAACTAAATCGAACTAAAAAGTTGATCAGTTTAAAGTTTTCATTGTTAAACTGATCAAATCGGTTTAGTTTTTAAAACATTGGAATTCAACATTATTTTGATTTGTTTTTACAACCAAATAAAAAAAAGTTTGTTTATCAAGTTCTATGTGAAACATATCTTGTCTTTTATAGACAAAACAAAAAAAAAAAGATTTCATATCATAATGAATCTTCCTATAATAGTTCTTAATTAAAATATCAATAAAAAATTTTAGGAGAAGGTATGAGAGAGTAGAGATTATAAGTATATAATGTTTTAATTTGATAATCAAAGTTCGTTTCTTCTATAATTCCTTTTACACTATAGTACACGCATCACCGCACAAATTGATTCAAACAAGTTAACTGGGAAATGTTGTAATCAATTGAGTCAACTAAATGAATCTTAATTGAATAATTTAATTGATTAATCTCATTTGAGGTTTTGCTTATACAAATATGTTCACTCAAATATATGCAACTTGAAAGCAACTAACCCAACCCAACAAAACCTGAAGTTGGGAATTCAGATCCTCTGTCCAATATTACTCTGTCTTATTCTGTCTCATAAATTCTCAGTCATTTATTTTGAGGGACTCACACAAAACTCATGCGAAACTCACATAAATAAATGACTGAGATTTATTGAACACAATAAGACATCGTAATATTAGACAGAAAATTTAGACGCTAAAGTTGGTCGCCATCTATCGCATATTTATAGCGATTACGAGCCTTTCTGCAGCTAGTGGTCCATGTCGTGAAGAACACAAAACAGGAAGGGAAAACCTCATCATGCTTTTAGGTTGTTTACCTCTTTTTGGCAAGACCACAGGCTTAAGCTACCAACTTCATGATGTTAGATGTCTGTTCTGTTGACTCCTTATCATATTCTTTAATTTTCCTTACACTTGACTCCAAAATATTGCTTTCATGTAGCTATCGAAGAAAATATTAAGAAATTTGCGGTGTGGTGGTTGAGCGATGCCAGTCGTGCCTCCACTTCCGAATTCTGCTTCCAAGTTATACAAAGATCCTATCCCCTCGTACGATTCCTCTTAAAATACAGATTTGGGTTGCTTTGAGAACCTTTGACTTGGGAAAATTTGCACCATATATGAGCAAAAGGAACGCTAGTACCTATTTAATTGAGTTTTTAGAAGGTGAATAAGCACTTTTTTTTGGTGTGGTTGGGTATGGTATCTTGTACGCTGAATTGTAAGGCGTGCGTCTTACCATTTAATTGAGGTTTTAATGAGCTAATAAACACTTTTTTTTACTTCAAAGTTTTTTAAAAAAAAATGAGCATTTGACTGTAAAATAAAAAAATATTTTTTAGTAAATATAACTTTTTTAGCGACTAAAATACAACATTTTAAAAAGTTCAAATTTAGAGTTTATAAAAAAAGTACTTTTTTTGGTAGATTTTTCATATTAATTAATGAGTATATTTTTTTAGTTCCTTTTGCCCTTATATTTTACACATAATTCTCATAATATTTACAAACACATCTTTACGTTTATTTTGAGATTTATATAATATTATTTGACTTTTTATATATATTTGAATAATTATTTTTAATATTAGTTTTACTTATGTTATAATTCATATAAAAAATTTGGTTAAGTACATTTTCATTTATCTTTCATATGGTTCTAAAATTATATAATAATTAATATATTGTGTTTTGCATATTGTTTAATATATTTTAAATAATTTATATATATATGAATAATT
>JANIPN010772370.1:0-10699 GCA_027478595.1 Erythroxylum anguifugum
TTGAGGATGGTGGGATCCTGTTATGCCCCATGGACTCTCTCTCCTCGGCACTGGCCTCGTCTCACTCATCTTCGTCTCTCTTGCTCATAACTTGTAATATATTATATATCTTAATTGAAACTTATTTAACTCCACTCTAGGTTGGGCCTGGGCTTGTTCGTACGCCCGACCCATGTTGGTTACTTTCCGTTGGTCAGTTCGTTATTTAAAATTCTATAGATCATTGGCTACATTTGCATTTGATTGCTTTGGGGGTGTCAAAGTTTATGTATGAGTTCTAACATATCAAATGATACAATGTGCTTTGCAAACAACTAGCAATTGCTTCCTTCTAGTTCCCACTCACTCCCTCTAGGTCGAAATTCCTTCCTTCTACTCAATTTCCTCGTAAACTGCCTTTACTCATTCTAAGCATTTTGGTCTGGACCATTCGAAATCAACCTGAGACGTGTATGAAATCAGAACTTTTCTTGCACACCTTGATGAAATAGTTTCTACACTTAAAGCATCGAGCATATTGGACAAATTGAAAAGTTTCGCAACAATGCGTACAAAAATGCCGAACTTTATGAGAAGGTGAAGAGATGGCACGAATCTCATCTTAAGTAAAAGGAATTCAAGGTAGGAGATGTAGTTTTGCTATACAATTCAAGAATGAGGCTGCTTTCTGGGAACTTGAAATCGAGATAGAGTGGACCTTTTACAGTCACCTAAGTTTTCGACCATGAAGGCCTTGAATTGGAAAATGCAAATTAGGAAACATTAAGATGAATGGGCATCGCTGCAAGCTGTATCTCAGCAAAGTGGTCTCGAAGGAAAAAGAAGTAATCTCTTTTCTTTCAAAAAATTGAACACACTTCCAAAGATGCAAAGTCAACCTAATGATCATAACTTAACACATTATATGCATTATATGTTTTATTTTAAGTGTGAATTTTTCATATTATATGTTAGTTTTGTTTAGGTTTGCATGATGTGACTCGTTTGAATGTGTCAGTGGCTAGGACTCAACGAAATCGATTTAGCTTTAAACATAGTATTTTAGGTTGCTAAAATTTATCAGCTTGTGAACTTAGTGTTCTAGGTTGCTTTGGTTAAATATGCATGTCAATTAGGATGTCATGTTCTTTCGTTCATCCTATGAATCTGACATATTCATTTATAATTTTAGGTCAATCGAATAATATCTTTTCATGAGAACAATTAGCTAAAGAAATGAAATAGGCAAGAAAATATAAAATAATTTTTTTTATAAATAACTATTCCACTAGCCCTTTTTAAAACAAATTGGGTTATGAATAGAGCTAGTAGTTAGTTGATAATGTGATCTAGCTGAGTAATCGGGAGACATTCATCACAAATATTTGCCTTCACGTCAAAAGGCTATAATGACATTCCAACCAAGTTAATTAATAAAAACATGACCTAGTTGAGTAACCGGGGGACATTTATCATAAATGTTTACCTTCGCGTTAAAAGGCTAGGTTCATGTTAATGAAAATTAACAAAAAGAGTGCGTTGTTTAGTAAATCCTACCGATCTTTATGAATAGCTACGTAGGGATACTTACAATTTTTATTGACCAAATAATTATTAATGTCTGTTTGGAAGTGATAGGAGTGAATGAATTTGACATTAAAGTCTTAATTAGTATTTATATTTAGTTTGAAGTGCCTAGACACAGATTTCGTAGGTTACTAAGTTAAAACAACTTGACGGATTTTGTTTGTAGTTAACTTGACGGATTTTGTTTGTAGTTAAATTTATTTCATAAAATTCAACGTCATTGTACCATTATTGCATATGTGCGTGATGTGGTTTTATGTGTTTGTATTTTGATTTTTTTTCTTAAAGACAAGCAAAAGTTTAAGTGTGGGGATGTGATAATTGCAGGTTGCATGATGTTTTAATAAGCATTTAGTATGTTTTTAGTTGTTAACTAATTGAGTCCTGCATGTTTAGGTTTAGAAATGTGTCAGTTAGTTAGATATTTGTGTTTTGAGTATTATGTGGGTTAGAACATGCTATTGAACTTTAATTTTGTGTATTTGAGGTGCCTTGATGTATTTATTAGTGTTTAAGAGCAAATATTAAAAAACAGAGGAGATTCAGAGGAAGCCTAGAAGAAGACCCATGATCATGGGCATGTGAAATAGTAGACGCAAATCGGCTTCTAAAACTCAACTTTTCGAGGACATTTCGAACATTTTGGGCCCAATTAAAACCTAGATATTACCCTAAAGAGAAAAGACTACAGAGAGAGGGGGAGAACCCTAATTTTGGTGTGCCTACATTTGCTATATTAGGAAAGATCCAAGGAAGAGGAAGAAGGAAGAGAGAGAAGAAGAGAAAGAAGAAGGTGGAGCTTCAGCTGCTTCAGCTTCTTTATCCTCCAATCCTCCAAGTTATTTTCTTTATGTCCATCTTTTATTTCATGTATTTGATATATTAGATGGGACTAATTATGATGAATCTTGGGTTAAGGATGTTCTAACTTCTTGTAAGGATTTATACTTGATTTAATATTAATCTAGTTACTTTTGTTGTTAATGATGATGGGTGATGTTGTAATTATTTATTGTATGAGCGTAACCAATAACTTGTCCTGTGAATGTGGAAGGTTGACGAAAAATGATTACATTGCAAAGCATTCATGGAATGAGAAGTAGGATGTTGAAGGGGAAAAGAAAATGAGGATAAACTAACACATCACTGTAGGTTTCCCAGCGAAGATTCATTTAGTTCTTGGAAGATTTTAAAAATTCTTAGGAAGATTCAGCATTGTTGATTACCCATATGAGAAACTATTCAACTCAAAAAACCATTCACCAAGCCTTATTTATGAACTAATCATGCTTGGACAACATTAACTTGATATGAATTAAAAATGTCTATTTGAAGATTTTAAGAAGTGATGATTCCTCTCTTATGTAGAACGGGGCTTTGGCTGCGAATATGGAAGAGCAATTTTGACAAGGAATTTGAAGGTGTTGAGGAATGCCCCATATGCTACAGTGTCATCCATACTTCAAACCATAGCCTTCCTCGTCTTGCCTGCAGGACTTGCAAGCACAAGTTCCATTCTGCCTGCCTATACAAGTGGTTCTCAACCTCTCACAAATCATCACGCCCATGATGCCAATCTCCATTCTGATACACTTCAATGATCAACATGGTCCATCCTGAAGCCTTAAAGTCACAGCAGCAACTACAGTGCAAAAATTTAAGAGATTACCCATTACCATTACCCTTGGCTGTGTGATCATTGGCAGAATCGATGACAATACAGTGCACACTAGTGATGCAACATTTTGCCTAGCTGACTTAAGGCAATGACACACAAGTCCTAAACTCCCAACGAGACTCTAGAAGGCTATAGGAATGAAGATTTATGGTACATGAAATTTGGAAGCAAAAAGTCAATATGACGATGCTATGTAATCAATAATTAGTATGTACATAAAATTTTAATGATAATTTTCAGTATTTTAATGATAATTTTCTGTTGCTTACTGGCGTTAATAAATAGTTGTGGAATTTCTGTCCTGAACTAGTCATTTTCAAGGTTCATTATGTTTCAGTTGATCATGTTTCCTTCCGGATTCATACTTGTAGGAGTTGTAACCGCTTATGATATTAAAATCTGCATGGAAAATGTTTCGAGTTGTTGATAAACTTGATTCAAGCATTTCAGGTGTTGAATTTAACAAGGATTAGAATGCTTTGAATGGTTATCCATACGTGCACATATGTCAACACAACCATTTGAAAGTATTATTAGATGGAACAACTATAACGTGTGTTAATAATACAGAGTGCATACTCGTGCTACAAGAATTCTTTGTTCTAGCAAGTCTACGACATCCATAAAAATGCTATTGATTTGTTCTAGCACCAAAACTGCCTGTATCATCCTGAGGATAAAAAATTGCAATTTTCCAATCCTAAATTGAGGAATGAAAGTAATATGCCAAATCGGCATTTGGGGATTCTTGAAGAACATCAAGTACAACTGGATGAAAAGCACAGGACCACAGAACATGTGAACTCAACTGGTGAAACAAAGAAGTCATCTTGAAAAGGTCATCAAATAAGAGGAACTTGCCAACTGCTATTGAATGAGAAAAAGCACCCACCATCATCTCATTATGCATCATAGTCCTAAAAGCATTTACCTGCGGAAGATAAAAAACAACAGATATGTTGCATATGAACTGAACTCCATCAAGGTTGCATTATTAGCAAAGTATACAACTGTAACTATGAGTAAGGAGCAGGGAATCAAATCTCTGAAGGTTAACTCCTTAGAAGATAAGAATGTGCATTAACTCAACCAATGTTGCAAATAGTTATGTTATCATGCAGACAATTGACAAATTGACAAGAATGCATTATAATGCAGAATTTGAAGCTATCCATTGCACGTTCTCTAGCATGGATTGGTTGGTAAGATTTCATCGTTAATGGCTCCTCGTGCTTGCTGAATGTAAACCAGCTATTATACTGGACAGATAACAGCTTGGAGTAAATCAAGGGATATTTCAAAACAAAAACAGGACCCTAAATTATAGCATGTTCTAACTGCTAAATATGCAATACAAGGATTTAAATTAAATCAAAACTCTTACTTGATCAATTGCAATAAGCACAGGTACGTCTTTCATAAGTGACAACCCCTTCCTCAAGCGAACAAGGACTCTAACACCTGCTTGTGTGTACTTGATTCCTACATGTACTTCATTCCTATTTGAATGAGGTCATATCAAGTTGATTCCTATTTATACGGTCAATGACCTGTATTGCAACAACTTGAGACTTATTAAAGAAGTAAGACACTAGATCAAGCCAGGATAGTAGATACTGTCAATAAAGTAAACTCATTTTTCTTCCTCAATGTACAAAGAAGAAAGTGAATTTCACTAAGATACAATTGCCAATTATCGAAAAGAAGATGGCATCTTTTTACCGTAGCAATATTAACAATTTCGATATGATTGATCCTGTACCTTTTTTTCTCTGACCAGGCCGCATCTCTGCTACAACACATAAAATGTCTTTATTGAATTACTGTAAGTTATCCTTCAGACTACAATCCAAGAAACCAAAAATTGATCATGCTACACCTTAATCAAAACAGAAGAAACCAAAAGCAGCTCAATAAAATTGAACCAGAACCACGAAGCTAAGATCACAACCAGCCACGAAGCCAGAGACAGAATCCGCCGAGTCAAAAGAATCCCAAAGACCTAAATTCCCTTATAAAGCCTCAATCTTTTGGGACTTTAAGGCTAAAGAAGCTTATTCTAAGACCAAAGGAAACTTAAACAAAGAAAGATAGGCAAAGAATAGATAAACGAGTATGTGGCCAAAACTAAAAGGCGGAGAAGACTATAATGCGGTAGCAGAACACGAGAGATTATGATTCAGAGGGCAAGTGGGTATTTGCAAAACAGAACAGACTTAACTAGAACTTGAAGAATCTAAGAAGAGAAGGGCGACAAGCTCGATTACCCAACTGAAGAAACAAGAAAAGCAGTGCTGTAAGAGCAAAAAGATTCAATCTTTCTAGTTTCTGTGAAGCTGATTCTGGATCTCAAGGAAACAACCAACAAAGAAGCGAGATTTGTAAAGAGAGAGAAATGAAAATCGCAATAATAATAAGTGGTGTTCTTCAAGTTAAGGCATTTTTGCGTTGAGAGAGACAAACGGTAAAGGATCGATCTTAGGAATCTACAATTTATATATTGTGTCGTTTTTGCAATTGGGTAAAGCGAAATAAGTAGCACGCAAGAACTAGGCTTGTGAAGTGAATTTGCAAAAATATGAGGTACCAACAAGGAGCATCAGATCGTCTCTGCCAATGCATGTTCAAAAATTCTCTAGAATTGAAATTTATTGCCACTGAATGTTAACTCCTCAGCTCCAAGGAGAACGAAAATTTTCAGAAATAAGAAATGTCAGAAAAAGTCCATACTTTTGGCGGATCCACCGACCATGATTACGGCGACAACTCTTTCCTCCGAGTTACCCGTCTCCAATCAACCAAAACCCAGAACACCAAATCCTCAAAGTGGTCAAAGCCCCTGCTTGCTTAAACTCAGAACACCAAATCCCAGAGTACGTGAGTAGTTGATGGAGAGAAAGAGTGTCTTTGTGTGAAGAAAAGGAACGATTGTAATAAAACAAAGAGTAAAGACGCATCTAAAAGCAAGATGGAAGAAGTAAAGCGGGAAGCAAAATAGCAAAATCAAAAGGAGGAGACGTTGGCTTGGCTTAGGCAGAGGAGACGTTAGTTTTAATAAAACGTCGACGTTTTAATTTTGGCACATAATAGGTACAAACGATCTGATGCCATTGTTGGTGCGCAATTGCGCAGCATTACTTTCCTAGTAACTCCACCAAGTCCAAGTCCTCAATTGCACCACTCTCTCCTTAGAACACGAGTAACTAGCCGTATGCCTGTCACCCCTCTTGTTTCTCTCTCTCTCATGAGTCAGCCATCTCTCTCACCCTCACGCACACTCCAAACCAAAATCTCAAACACCAGACCACCAAACCGGTACAATTTGTTATAACAAATTTCAAAAAAAAAGAGATGTATGGCTCAGATCATACCTTCTCTTACAATATATACAATTCACAACATCGAAATACTATTACTCCTCTTACGTATTTCTTCCTATCTTCTACAAAGGTAATTTCATGGCTATGGCTTGCCAAATTGACGCCACCATAGCGCTGAGCTGCCAGAACTCTGAAGCAGCCTTCCGTCTAAAGTTGATTTCAATCTTCCTTATCTTCTTCATTGGCGTCCTAGGAATCTCTTCTCCAGTGGTGCTAGCTCATTTTTTCCAAAGAAGACCTTTCTACGACAAGGCTATTCTTGTCGTCAAATGCTTTGCCGTCGGCGTCATTCTCTCCACAGCAATCGTTCACGTGCTTCCAGACGCTTATGGTGCTCTCGGCGACTGCCAGGTGGCCTCCAAACATCCGTGGAAAGACTTTCCTTTTGCAGGGTTTGTCACTCTGGTCGGAGCTTTGCTGGGTTTGTTAGTTGACGTAACGGCAAGTGCCCGCATGGAGGGTCACGGCGGCAGTCACGGTGGAGCCAGTGAGTACACTTTGGTGGGGACGCAAGCCAGTGAAAATGATGAGGAGTTGGTAAAGTTAAAGCATTGATCGGCATCGCGAGTTTTAGAGATCGGGATAATATTTCACTCTCTAATAATTGGGGTTGCGATGGGTATGTCGCATAACCAGTGCACTATTAGGCCACTAGTTGTTGCTCTTGCTTTTCATCACATCTTTGAAGGGATGGGTCTCGGTGGCTGCATTGCAAGGTAAATTATTATCGCTTATGTCATAAACTTGCTTATATCTTCCAAACATTGCTTAAGTACAGCTGTAGATGCCTGAGCAAAACAAATCATCGCTAAGTCTGTTATCTATTTAGCTTCTTTTTTTTTCCTATTTTGGTTCAAGTTTTTGCCAAAGTGGGACTAAATCGAGATCATATTAAGTAAAAAAAGCAGCAAAAGTGTGTATTTGTGGCAGTAAAATTGAACAAGGCATTTAATGTTTAGTGCTGCCACGCCGTTTTTGTCTTTAATGCTGTAAGGACGCAGGAGAAAAGTGCGTATTTGTGGCAGTAAAAACTGAACAAGGCATTTAATGTTTAGTGCTGCCACGCCGTTTTTGACTGCGTGTGTTTAATGGGTGATCTGTATCAGTTGTGACCTTTCATCTTGAAAATCTTGTTCGTCGTGATTTTTTTTACTGTTTTGATATTTGCGTGTGAAATATGAAAACAGAGTAAAGAAGTGTGAAATATAAAGTAAATTTTCTTCCAAAAAAAAAACAGTAAAGTAAATATGATGCTTATGCCGAATGTCAGCTTAGGATTTAGTTTTTGGTGTTGAATTTGCCCTACATGTTGAAAATCTCGTATTTGCCGAAAAATGGGGAATCTTGTATTCTAATATTTCTATATTATAATATCTTCTCCTCTATTTTTGTTCTCTAAAGTTCTTACTACTACTTAAAACTGCAGGCAAGATTTGGGTTTGGAACAATGGCCTGTATGGGCTTCATATTTTCAGTAACTACACCAATAGGGATAGGATTGGGAATGATAATTTTCTCATTGACTGGTTACGATGATAGCAATCCAAATGCCTTGATTGTGGAAGGCTTATTGGGTTCCTTGTCTTCTGGTGTTCTTATATATACGGGGCTCGTTGAACTCGTAGCTGCTGACTTTTTTCACAACAAGTTGATGAGTTCTGCTCCCAGCTTGAAGAGACTCATTCGTTGCTTTAACAATTGGCTTCGGTGTCATGTCTATCCTTGCCCTTTGGGCTTGAACATGCATTCTGAATTTTTATGTCTGTTCTAATGCTATTTATAATTGTTTTAGAACTTAGTAAAATATTATATATCTACGTTGCACTTCGACGAATGTGACAGCATCAGGATTATACTGATAAGGGAATATTTCATCTACTGTAGCGGCCTTTTTCATCTTCGACTTATTCTCTATAGATACAAATAATTAATATCTTAATGGAGCCACTTAAACTACACTTCCCTGCTCCTGTTGTAGCAAAATCAGTTCTTTTTTTTTTCACTTTATCTTAATGCACAATGCATGACATTACATTCCTAATATACATTAATCTCCTGTTGACGGCGGCGGCGGTGAGAGAGAGAGAAAAAACAGAAGCAATAAGGCGAGACTGAGAGCGCAGAGCAGAGGTAGGGGGTGTCGGTTTAGGTTTAGATTTTTAGGATTAAGTTTTTCGAAATTTATGGTACAGATTGATATGTCCCGTATTGTATGTATTAACCGGTACCAAACAAAAAATACCGGTATCAAACAATATTAAAAGTTGGTATCGATGGAACGGCCAGTACAGCTTACAAGAGAGTGCTATATGTGCGCTTTCAATGACTAATCATGAGACCGTACGTCCAATAGCTTCCAAAATCTTCACTGCTGGACAAAAACCAACTCTCTCTTTTGGGTCCACACAATTCTACTGTTCCGGTCCATTTCAAGGTTTTCTGGCAGCTATCCAGCGCGCTCATATCCGATGAGCGCATTTGGCACTTATAAATTTTTTAAGAAAAATATTTGTAACCGTTTCCTTGTTTAAAGATATGCCATCTTGGTTGGCCTCCAAATGAATTGGTGAAAGGACAAGAAAACACGTGGCGCAGTAGACTTAATTAATTATATAACCCACTTTTAGTCATAAATTGTTTAACCAATGTTTACCTAAGGTTTGAGTAACAACCCTGATTTATAGCTATTGTAACCCTCTCATCTAAATCCATTTCATTTTCATCACAAAGCCTTTCGAACTCTTATTTACAGCAATTCTAACAACACTAACGATTAATTATTGGAAAACTAATCATGATCTAATCATAGGTGTAGTAAAAAAAACAATTATTATATTTTTTTCATTTGAATCTTTTTAATTGAATAATATGAACAAATAATTATAAATAAAGGGGTTTAAAATAACTATAAATAAAAGGGTTAAACGTAATTAATTCAAATTCATATATAAATTTTTCTTCTAGAATTTTCAACTACAAGTTGTCCACATATCTAGCCTCTGACATCTAAAAAAAAGGAACTCAATAATTAGAAGAAAAGATGGGAGTGCTAGCTCCCATGTGTCTTCCTCTTATTATAACTAAAATTAAACTTCCTATTAAATTAAATTTTCTCTTTGTAACTACTTTTTTACGCATGACTTATTACATTCCTAATATATTAGCAGTGATTATCTTAAATTCTTTAATTAAATAATTTATAATCATAGATCAAGATTGATGTTTAATAATATGTCATGACCAGCCAAATATTAAGAATGTTAAAATAGTTTGATTCAATCAATCTGTGCATGGTTCTAATGCATAATTTAATTCTTTCATCATTTAATTTTCTAATTGGACATAAGGTGAAGATTTAGTGTCGACTCTTTTAAATCCAATGATATTTGTTATTACTAGTTAGTAATTGAATTATAATTAATATTTGAAACACCTTTTTTCAACCATTAATTCTCTCTAACCAAAGAATTCCTTAAATTATTATTAATCAAGAATAGTGAAACTTTTCCCTTAATTACTTAATAGTGACAAATTCTTTATTAACTTACTCAACTATATTCTATATAGTTTATACTATTTCAAAGTCCTATTGATTAAGCTACCCTAAATAAAATAGGTCAAAAGCAACATCAAATCGTAACAACTTTCATACGAGATACTTTGATAATATCAAATTTAAAGATTAATTATACATCCATCATAATAAGAAAATCTGTAGATACATAAGTAATATGTCATTTGGGATCCTCATAATCAGGTTAGTTTAATATACTTATTCTCTAATAAGCATTCAAATGTTTGTTTTAGGGGTTAATTATAAAAAAATCTCAAACTTTACTCAAATTTGTAATACTAACCCGAACTTTAAAAAATGTTGCTAAAATACTTCAATTTCAAATTTTAGCAAAAAATAGACCGATATTAAGTTCTTTGTTAATGTGAGTGATAAGAATAATTTTTTTTGCCATGTGACTGCCGGATATTATGTAACGCCCCAAATTTGGGGTTAGCATATTGAGCAAATTTAGTCCGATTTATGTTCTGTCTCTTTGACATTTTGGCATGCATTCATGGC
>JANIPN010773020.1:0-10696 GCA_027478595.1 Erythroxylum anguifugum
TCCAGTATATCGGTAAGACTTTGTCCTGCCTCTTGGATGTAGCTAGACCGAGAGAGTTGGGATGGACGAGGAAACAGTGGCCCTGTCAAAGGGCAACTGGCTTTAACAACTGACACGTATAAAGGAAGGAGGATGCAGCTCGCATTGAGCAGCTTCTGCAGGGAAGAAGTTCTCATGATCACAGGCAAGTCTTAACGATAGTGAGTTTCTTACAATAGCACATTTGAAAGTTTATGCTGCAGTATAGAGTAAACTCGAACAATTATATAGTATATTGGCGGTTTCTCAAAAAGCCTTATATTCAGCCCCCTTGTCTAATAACACGTAATGAATAGCCCAAGCCCCATCCTGAGCACATCGTAATATCGCCAATGTACGAGATATTTTCGTACAATCGAACCTTTGAAGATGAGAATACGAAGCAAGAATTCTGTTGCCTATTGCGGGAATTAAGTACCTCGTAAATTCTCATGGAAAAGGTATGGTAAATGTCTCATTAGCGAGGCTTTGCGGTAGGCTTTCTTTTCGCCCTAACCCTTCGCTTAATATTCCCACCCACTGGGGCGCATCCCACCCACAGCCACCCGCCTTAGGGCTCTCCCAAGACTTCTCCACGCGTTGACGGCACAAACTAAGGGGATGCTAGTGATATTAGACCCCTCATGCCAAAGCACCATTTCCAGAATATAATTGAATGTGAAATAGTTTATTTACATGTGTATCTCCATTGATTTTAATATTTTTGAAAAATATGTTCGTTGTTTTTTGGTTTTATACTTACAAAATCTAACTCAACGTACCCACTAGCAGGGCTAGGAGATCGGGCAGTCATTTTATCCTCCCATTAATTGCAATTTTTGTCACTCCATTGCATCAAAGAAATATGAATTAGAGCAGAAGTATTAAAAAAGAGCTCGTAGCATAGCCCTAGAAAATTTTCACATTCCACATCTCCCAACCAATCCCTTGTGCGACATAGTCGCCTTTTTTAAAGGGTATCTGACCAAGACCTATTCTTTCGAAACAATCCTGATTTTTGAGCTGTTGTATTAGTAAAACGTATATGAAGCCACTGCTACCCCATTCCCAGGCAGATAACTGCAACAAACCCCAATCTGTAGAATCATACCGGACCGCGTCCTTGCTTCTGTGACTAGTGAGGTCAAACATACACCAGAGGTTCGTTCTAAGGTCACCGTCGTCGTAAAGATACCAGTGCTCACTACCCTCCTCGTGGTCACATTTATCCCATGATCGACACCAGCGCCCGCGGCCACGCACCTGGATAAAGGCACCTTCTTGGATCTCGTGTCCTTGGATCATAGGCCCCTTGATGTTGTGGTCGATCAACTCGAACTGGGAGATTGGCATGTAAGAGTAATAGTATTTAAATCCGGTGATATTCCAGATGACCTTACCCTCCAGCGATGCCCAGCTCCATGTCGGTGCGCGGTACGGCGTCACACGCCGATTGCCTTCCAAAAACTCGGTTTGCCACGTCAGACCACAGTGCAAATCGTCAAGGAATAGCCCGGCAACCGTATGACGCTGCGTATACTCATGCAACCTCTGATCGAGGCCTCTGAGTGCTACGAAGACATCTGAGGACTTCGTAAGGGCCCGCCCGGAATAGTTACTTATGATCTCGTACCAGCGATTGTTCCATAATTCCAGTTGCATTAAACGCTTCGCGTCGGTGCCTTCCAACTCTGCAAGCGACGGGTCCACAGTAGCGAAGGAATTTGAAGAAAAAAATCGCTTCGAAAGGAGCCAGCGCCATCTTTCATCGAGCCATGAGATTTTGCGCACCGGTACGGCATCCCCTTCAGCTATCATTTTGCCTGAGCACTCATAGAGAAACTGTTCGGCGCCAATGTGTAGGGTCCGGGGTGACAACAGGCCCTCCTGTAAAACCCAGCCTCTCCCTGCAAGACGGTTGCGGCGTTTCGATAGAGCTATCTGCCAGCTATCAACCGCCGGACCCACGAAAAGCTCCCCAGAAAGGTCAGCAGTACTGTCTTTGATCGGTAGTAAAACAGGAGAGAAAGCGAAATTTCGTGGCGTGAACATACCATCGTCGGCATTACTTGATACGGAGGCCGCGATGTTGACTATCGAGAATGAGTAGATCTTGGCCATGAAGCTAGATTCTTTAGCCCAGTCGTCTATATTATCCTGCAGGATGCACAGAGAATCAATCCAAAGATATTGGAGACCAAGAGCTCGAGTGAGCATTACAGCATCCCTGAAGGTCCGCGGAAGCGAATCTATATTGATCCCACCCATCCTAGTCTTAAGTGTCTCGCTCGTAGTCATCCCGATCTTACAGCCACCCCAGCAGTGACTTAGCGCAGCCCAGCCTCGAAGAGTGTTTGTTGGTTTCTGACACTCTAGAAATGGATGCACTAAAGGGGTTTCACTTCCGACATTTATTAGTCTGGTTGGCACAAAGAGATCTTCTTGGTGGTCGGAATATGCGACCGATGGGATTGGCAAATCGGCAAGACGGCCTCCTGGTTGTGTCCAGTCAAGTAGAGCACCGGCGCCAGCACGGCTCCAGAGGGCATCTCTAGATGTTTTACAAGAGCAGCAGGTCTCTTTACCTTCGATACCGTGCCTCAAGCAATCCTGTAGTATGTTGCGAATGAAGCGAATGCAAGGCTCTGACATGACTTCTGGAAACCGAGGCCGGCCACTCACGCCCACCTTTGCGCCAAAACTATCTTCGTCACTAGTGTGTGTCAGTCTTTCAATGTATGAGTCCCTAAAATCTCACCATCTTCCAGTTGCATATTCCTTCTCTGTTCGAGGGGCGTAGATCGCGAATCTGACGAGGGGCACTCCTCTCGGGCCGTTGGTCATGTCTGGCGGTCCTAACCACACACAAAGATCAGAGGGACTTTTGTCGAGGTGCCATTCCTGTACCACATTTCCAATGTTTGGCATTGCCATTGTTATAGGGTCTTCTGACTTCTGCTTCAGTATATCTGCATCTATTGTGCTTTGCAGGCTCGAAAGTACGAGGTGGCAGAATTTACAACCGCTGGCAGCGGATGTTTGTAAACTGGCCAGGTCGGGATGAAAAGCATGATGGGTTTGAAGCCCTATCTCTGTCTTTATAATCTGTTTGACTTCAAACTGGATGCACTTTTCGCATAACATTATCACTATCACCTCCGTCTTATAGCTTGTGATAATGTGGGGTGAGGGAAAGTTAATGTCAAGTGCGGGGCCCGATTGGACTTTCCATAGTGGGACGGCTGTGATGAGAGCGCGTTTGTGCCGTTGACGTGGAATGTTACGTACATAATGTTTGGCTGATACATAGTAGGTTGATAAGAGATTGAATGGAAATGGAACGGTCATTTTATTTGGGATCATACAACTGTAAATATTAGCTATAGAATTGCATTCACTTACTTTTGGAACTGCCATGTTAATATTAAGCAAAAAGTGATAGGAATAGACTAGTGCAATCAACAGCTATAACTATAGCCTTCACGCATAAATATCTGCGCATATGAGTATATTAAGGTATCATTATAACTAGTAAATAGTACATAACGATAAAATGAATCATATTCGAATTAATAGCAAGCTGTGAGATTATCCCCTCCGCTGCTGGAAAACGACTACACTTTAGCGCCAAATTTGATAGGTCAAAAAATTTTTAGGGTGTTTTGGCAAAAAATATTAAAAATAACCCCCTTAAAGCCACCTAAAATAAGCACCTAAAGAGTGGGCTAATAAAAATTTTAGTAGTAAATTTAGAGGGGAAAATAGGGTATTCCCCCTTAAAGCCCCTAATATTTTTTAAATATTAATTTTAATTGGTATTTGGCCTTAGTAAGCGCTCGGGCATTAAAGTGTAGTCGTTTTCCAGCAGCGGAGGGGATAAGTATGGCGATCAATATATTAAGCCTTCTTAGCAAAAATTTCCTAATCCACGATTATACAGCCGCTGCGAAGAGATAATGAGAAATGCCGAAAAGAATGAAATTTTCGGAAGAAATATGCCATTCATTGAGATTAGAACTTTCGACCGGCAAACTCGATGCCCGAACTTTGGAGAATGGGGCGCTGACTGACCACTATCATAGCTATGACCTTTCCTAAGCTTGCATCCATCATGATTTGAAACCGCATCGAAGCCTTTCGAACGGCCAAACTAAACCAGACCAGATGGATTCAATCGCTTATCCGGAACGATACCAACGTATAGTGACCGGCAGAAGAAACCATTCTCAACGCCCCTACCACGGCAAAGCCATCAAATCATTCGCCTGATTCTCCTTCCAGTCCTCCACGCCCAAAAGCCACGCGAACGCCCTCGCGATATCCCCAAACGCCGTCCGACTCAACTTCATATCCGGAAAGAAAATCCACCATCCATGCGGCACGCCACGGTAACAGAGCACCTTCGTCTCCACCCCACTATCCCTCAGCAAACGCGCATAAACCAACCCATCATCCCTCACCGGATCCAACCCACAAGTCTGCACAACAGCCCTAGGCAATCCCTTCCTCCTATCCCCTCCGCTTTCACCCTCGAACTGGAAAAACGTGCGCGCCTCCGCCGGATCCTCCGCCTTACCATGAGCGGCTGTATCCACAACCTCCTTCTCCTTCTCCACCGCAGCAGCAGAAGCATTAAGCGGACTAGCCAACGGACTCCTCGGATCCACCCCGGCAACCCTCTCGAAATCCAAACGATCCCTATGCGAATGAATCGGCGCATCCACATTCTGCAGCGGCGAGAACCACAGCGCGCGGTACCGCTCGGGCACATTATACCCGCTCACCAGCGCGGGTATGCCCAAGTACTGGCCCGTGAGCTTGGGCGTGAGCCCTTCGTCGTGCGCCTTCTGCGCGAGCACCGCCGCGAAGTTGCCCCCCGAGGAAAACCCGCTTATCACGAAGCCCCTGCCGTGGTCGATGGGCACGGAGAGCGGGGCGAAGTTGGACTTGGCGGCGGCGAAGAGCAGCGCGTCCCAGGCGTCGAGCACGCCGGTGGGGAACGGGTGCTCGGGCGCGAGCCGGTAGGATGGGAGCAGCACGGCGCAGCCTAGGAGCTGCGCGAGGCCGCGCGCGGTGGGCAGCATTTGGAGGGGCGTGCCTATTGTCCAGCCGCCGCCGTGGAAGAGGACGACTAGGGGGTATCCGCCGGCGTTGTTGCTGTTGTTCGCGTCTGGCGGTGGAGTCGGGTGGATTAGGATGGCTTCGGAGACGTGGCCGTCGCGGAAGGGGATGCGCACCTTGAGTTGCTTTAGGGAGGCCGGGAGCGCTGGGAGAGAGTCGGCTAGGTGCTTTTCGCCCTGGGCCGTAAAGCTGCGCAGCGCGGGGACGTCCGATAGGTCAGGCGGCGGAGGCTGGCGGGCGGCCATGATCTAATAGTGGGCAGGCAGTTAGTTACCAGGTTTAGTTTGGCTTTTCGGGGTAGTTTTAGGAGTGGTTTGTGAGTAAGTGAAGCTCTCGTGTACCTCTGCGAATTCTGCATCTCTCTCGCCGAGTTTGGCGACCTTCTCGGGGGTGTCGTAGTCGTCGAGATTCAGCGTCTCCATCTTGAACGAATTGGCTTCTATCAATCTATACGATATCTGTCAGACTTGTTTAGTCTTAGCTTTCGACCTTCCTCACGTAGGTAACACCTTACTATTTAATCAAAAGCAAGTATAGTCCTATACAGTAGAGTAGTTCTCTCTAGGTTTTGCGCCCGGCGGAGAAGATAGTAGAGTGACGAAGGGGGCTTCGTGTTAAGTTGCCGCACGTTTTCGATAGAGTTTTTCGGAGACCGAGATAACAGTGGCAATTAATGACCCTGCAGGTATACTTCCAGGCGGTAATAATAAATCCTCTTTTCCCGCAAGTAGTTCGTCGATGGAACTGTCGTGCTAGCCGCGATGACGAGGTAAGTGTAATTTCAAACAAAAGAACTACCCATTAGTTATTAAAACGTAGATGCCTGTTTCTTTTGTTGTCGCCTGAGGTTGATAGCACAAAGGCACCTGCTACCTTAGGCGCGAAAGCTTCACGATGCCTGGTGGCACATGAAACGCTCGGTATACGTCAAAGGGGTCGTGCCCCACTATTCCCTTCTAACAAGAGAATTTAAGTTCAGTAGATCGTACGAGGGAACCTCCTAGAACGAGACCGTTAATCACTGATAATCATCCAATGACATAGTCTACTCTGATTGACTTTTCAGGCACTGATGGTAAGTAAGGGAATTTTCATGGTTTCCAAGAATAATATGTACTATCCGAATACCCTGCGTTTTCGTGATCTCCAGACGTCATCAGCGGATATAGGCAGCGGATATAGGCTACGAACCTGATGGGTTGGTGACAGTAGGGCGATCACATAGAATGCTAACTAAATGAACCCGGTTGGACGGTGGTATAGTAGTGATGCGTGGGCAAATTCTTCTTAGAGAGTATAGCCTGGGAAGATGTAGTTGATATGCCCCCTTATTTGTGGACAACTTTACAGCCAAGTGGTACATTATTTCATGATGAAGAGAATATGTAACTAACAATAGATTAAGTACATTACCAATACTCATAGTAGCTCTAGACCTACGACTGAACCCGAACCAGGGAGCTGTAAAGCCCAAGGCTTGTGGCGCGCAGCCCTCCAGACCTCCACCCAGTCCTTCCTCTCCGCATTCCATACTGACTGGCCCGAACTCGAACTCCTCCCCTTCGCTGTCGGCCCCAGCGCTCCCTTCACAGCACCCACCCCTACCGCTAACATCCTCTCCCTCAACCTCGTCCTCCTAACCCACCGCTCCCTCGGCAACATGACCATAATTAGCTGCTCCACCGCCACAAACCCTCTCGTCAGCCCAAACTACCTGCAAGACCCCATAGACTTGGACATCCTGGTGCAGGGCTTCAAGCGCGTACGTGAGTTGGCGGCCGCGAGACGGTAGCCGGGCCGAGCGTGCGGACCGACGAGGGGATTGCGAGTATATTAGGGAGATGGCGACGCTGATTTATCTCGCTACCGCAAGGTGTAGATGAGGAGGAGGGGGGGTGGGATGGTGGTTTTGGATGGGAAGGGGAGAGTGCGGGGGTTGAGGGTTGGAGATTCGAGTGCTTTCTCGGAGCCATCCGATGAGTGCGATTTATATGCTCGCGGAGAAGAATGCGGCGGAGATGCTAGGGGAAGATAAGGCCGGTGGTTGATTCCTGTGGTTGACTAATGAATTTTTGTACGCTGACATCTATGTGAAGCAGACTGGAGCGCGCGATGAGCTGTAGTGTCTTAAATCGCGGCTATTGTATCCACGGGTGTGTCCAAGCGAGCTAGATTTTGGAGCGATAGATATAACTACACCATGAAGCTATTACACACGAGTGGAAAGGGTCTTAGAACAGTATTCGAATAACAGACGCCCCCATTACCTCCTGAATTACATAGCTTCTTGTACCAGGTGATAAGTGAAGGATTACTAGAGACATTTATGTGCATCGAGTAGTTCTCATATAGTTATATCAAGATGTAAAACTTTTTCATACTACCCATTTTTGTTAATCAGAATATGTTCTAATCTAGTACCAAATGTTAATACTGCTAAAATCAAATCAGATCAAATCAAAACATTAAAAATCTTGGGCAAGATTCATGTCTCACGTGAGTTTTAGTTCGCGAATGATTTTTAGTAACCACCCAAAAACTCTAGCTGATCGATCAAGTGTAAAATGTTGAATTTTTTGTTCAGAGAGACCGTTCGAGATGAAAATTAAAATCAAAATAGCGCCTCGACATCAATAGTAGAGACTATCATCGTAGTCACAGGTCGCTTTGTGCTTTTTTAATCTTGCGCTTGGTCGAGCTAGATGATAGTGATAGCATATTTTATCTCGGAAGATTCTGCATCTAACAGAATTTCAGCACACTCGGACTCTGCTGTCGATGCACCGACCATCTCAATGTACTGTATAAGCGTACTGTGGCGACCATTTTCTTTGATATATTCATGCTCATCCCTAGACGATATTGATGTGAGCCTACCGAATGATCCGATGCGACAAAAACAACCCTTTTTGGATCCAGTATGTTTGAGGACGATACCAACAATCTCTAACCGGTTAAATTCATCGTCACTAGTACTGTCCATCTCATCTTCCACTGGTTTGCTGGGATCGTAATAGTTCACTTTTCCTCCGTATAGTGGTAGCAGAAATACGTCGATGCGGTCATCGAAACTGCCATCATTCAAATAATCAGTGTGGATGTAAAAAGGGCACATTTCGGGGCCCGACATAGCCTTATCATCTGGCAAGGCATCTAGTACAACGCGAAAAGCTGACACACTTTCGCTGTATTTCCCTCGCAACATGGCGGAACATTTCAAGCGTAGTTCCCCTCCACTAACTGCCCCAAAAGGATCCAATCCCGCAAGCTTTGTATTACATTCGAGAATCTGGACATAGTTTTTTGTCCATGACCTTTGTATTGAGGAGCGATAATCAAAGGGTGAACTAACGTCGTCGTATGACACTTCCCCATCAACCGATGACCATGACCAAGATGGTGCCCTCCACTTGGGCCTTGCTTGCGTATCAGGAATAGGAATAAACCATGAGAGTTGGTTCAAAAAATCTTTTTTCCACATACCCGCCAGATATTCATCACCAGTCATTTCCTGTTGGTGTCTTGCGATGCCTGACAGTGCAGGTAGTTTATCATGATCATTTGTCAAGCAGCCCCTTGAATAGGTTTGAACAATCTTTTCCCAGTCATATGCCTGCTTATGTTGAACGAAAAATGGCCAGTAAGAATATGGACAGTCCTCGGGATGGAATTCGGAGTGTGTCGTAGTCGAACATTCCCAAAAAACACCGTGATCGCCGAAATAAATTGTTCGACGAGCCAACAACCGTTCTTGGAATGCCCAGGCTCGGGTCGCCAAGTGGGCATTTGTAGTTGATTCTTCATATAGCCCTAGTCTGTAAAAGCTTCGAACATTGCAAACGGTATTATCGGTCGTGGTTCGGGCAAAAAAACCTCCAACATATCCTGGCGGCTTAGTAAAACAACCCTCGTGGACATTGGTGGATGATGAAGCAGCAATATTGACATGGGCACCGCCATATATTGATCTCATTCGAGCTGACTCGCTAGCCCAGTCAGAAGCGGATCCTTGGATGATACAGAGTGCATCTACCCAGAGATACTGAAGTCCAAGGCTTCTTGCGATATAAATTGCATCCTGAATTGTTTTTGGTAACACCTTATGCGGTATATCAGCGAGAAAAGAACTGAAAGTGTTTGATGTCAGCACTATAGGTTGTTGTCCACCCCAGCAATAGCTTAGTGTTGCATATTTAGGCAGTTTCGTCCAGGCTGCAGTCAAGCTCAATTTAACATTGTCGGCAATCGATAATAGTCTAGTTGGCCATTTCATCGCCTTTTCCTCTACGCATGCTTTATGATTTTCAGAGCAGTCTCTTAGCCACTGATTCGCAAGATGTAGGGTGTTTGTCGGGTTCTCATATATTTTCGCTTCATTTAGTGAGCAGACCACAATTAAACATACAAGATAGTCTACTTACCGCAGCCAAGTACTACTTTCGAGAAAAAGTCTGCCATTGGGAAGACTTTAGGATCATTGTCTGTATTGATTTTATCTGGGAAATTCAACCGTAGCTGCTCTACCTTTCCATACTTGTCGGCATATAATTGAACAGTTAGAGACGTGGTAGAACTGTGGCCTAATAGACTAAGCGCTTTCTCTATTCTTCTGAATTTCTCTAGGAATTCTTTGTCTATCAACAGGTGAAACACGAATGAACATAGTTTACATCCACTTTGAGCTGCTGCTTCTAGACCTGTGGTGCTAAAACGTCTCAGAATTGCGCCCCATTTCCGCTTTCGTTTCGATTCTGGTGGCCAGTTGTTGAGAGTATGATGGCATTGCTCACAGAATCCTCGCACAACAGTTGTTCTTGATAATGCTTGCTGTATCTCCGTTTTCTGCTCAGCAGCATCGTTGCCACAGGAGCCGATGGGTGGGAATTTATAGTCCCCATATGTAAGATCAGCCGTATCTGCGACAGCATACTTTTTGTACCAATTCCTAAGAAGATTGAGATCGATGTCTGACATATATGCAAAGAATGGTCCAGGTTCAAAATGCTGGCACTTGTAAAGTCTACCACTGGGAACGCGAAAAAGGAAGACTTTGATTTAGGACTGCTGTTTTATGAAATTTAATTAGAACCTCAAGCACGGATACCTTGATAGATATTTTTTTTTGGAATAGAGTATATAATACAGCTACAAATACTGAAAGAGTAATGCATGAATGCTTTACCCCGCAATGTAGGAAGTGTAACAAGATCACTCCAAAGTATATTGCAGCTCGTACGAATCATGGCACCGACAGCTCGGCTATTACTACCTCGCAGCGGCTCGCGACATCGGAAGATCCCGGCTGTATGAACATTGCGACATTTTTCATTACCCATCTCCCACTGACTGGATGCGCTGGGTATTTACGCAGGGGATTGGTCGTAATTCAATGGGATGTTGCAATATAGTTTATGTTTTGCTGTGGACAACTTCACATACACATGATCTCTTTATTGGTGATGTACAGCAAGCTCTTTGATTCTAACAACTAAAGTACAATTCCTCTATCGTGCTCTCCTGCTACAGTTCCCCATCACTTCCTCAAGCCCCCCTCCCA
>JANIPN010773128.1:0-10695 GCA_027478595.1 Erythroxylum anguifugum
CACCTTTATCGTGGGATATTCGTCGGAGTGACCTTCGGGTTTCCCGTTGTGTACCCTACGATGAGGGGGCGCTACATGTTGGCTGTTGGATTTGGGTGTGGATACTAGGTCTTAAGAGTTTGAGTTTTGTTTTCAAGTTGAGTAAAATCACTTGAAGGCAACTATATTCGCTTTTGTGCTGGTTTGTTTGGTAAACTTGACTTAGGTCATTAGGCTTTGTGTGGCTTTTGGTAGCCAAGGATTGCTTTTAGGTCCCTCAGTTTTGCACTAAACCTTACAATTTTTTATTATTTTTCTATAAAAATTTTCTACTGATTTATATAAAAAAGCTCATGGACTTGATGGATTTAATGAATATTTCTTTCAAAAAACATAGCAGGACACTGGCCTTATGGTTAAGAGTGCCATTTTGGAATTCCTCTATAGGGGTGTGCCTGTTAAAGAGATTAACAAAACTCATATTGGTTTGATTCCTAAATCCTCACGTTCTTCCTCATTGAATGATTACAGGCTTATTGTATACACCAATTTCCTCTATAAGGTAATCTCTAAAATTCTAGCAAATAGGTTGAAGGAAGTATTGGATTCCCTGATCTCAGATAAGCAAAGTGCCTTCTTGAATGGAAGACAGATTAAGGATAGTATCTCCATTGTCCAAGAATTGATGAAAAGGTATTAGAGAAAGAAGTCCTCCTAATTGTATCATTAAAGTGGACTTCAAGAAAGCATTTGATCATGTAGAATAGAATTTTATCCTACAAACACTAAGTCTTTTCAGTTTCCCTAATAAGTTTGTCAAATGGGTTAAGGCCTGTATAACCACTCCATCATACTCCATTTTGGTTAATGGGAGGCCAACTGATCTCTTTAACAGTGCAAGAGGCCTTAGATAAGGTGATCTTATCTCTCCTTATCTCTTTATCATATGCATGTAATCCACGTGTTAGTCTTTAGGTTACTCCTTTGGATACCGAATCAAAAATTTAATTATAAGGATTGCAATATAGAGTGCAACCTCGGGTCGTCTCACTTAATCGGAACCAAGCGCAATTAATTCAAGCTAGCCTAATTGTCAAGTAAAGCAAACTAAATTGATAAAGAGGGGGGTTTCGGATCATTGGTAACAACTTAGCTAAATTAACTAATTGAAAGAAAAGTATATAAAAGATATTTTTGGATTTTTGGGAAAAAATTAAAAACTCAACAATGATCAATTTGATAAAATCTTCTTGAAAACGAACTTTGGCTATCATAGTTCAAAACAAATCTTTTGGGAGCAAAAATCACTAAGTTTCCAAATGATGAACCTTAATGAACTCTTTACGTCCAAGGTTTTAATCAATGAACTCCATTTATCAAAACCTTGTTAAATGCATCATGGTGTGTGTTAATGGATAAGCTAAAGCAAGTGGTCAACATGGATCAAGCATAGTCTCAATATCAAACACAACTAGGTAGATTAAAAAGAGTAACACAATCACCACAAAGACATATATGAAACTTCATATATTAATCACCCAAGTTCTACATAAACAAATCCATAACATAATACATTGTTCAATGCTTGATTAAACTCTAATCAAGCAAATCTAACTACAAAGTAATAAATCCTAACTCAGGAGTTCACAACAATGTAGATGTGACAATGTAAAACTACTCCCCTTTGAAGCACATTGAACTCAAGCCATCGCTATATCTTTAAGAGGAAATGGTGCTTCAGCCTAGCATTTCTTTGAGAACCCACATAACTGTAAGCACACCGAAGGCAACCATGGCAGCAGCAGCAGCCGATGAAGTTGACGGTGAAAAGTGGACGGAGTTGATGGATGAAGGTCGAGGATGAAAGGAATGAGTGTCGGCTGAGGAAGTGTGTGTCTCTTGTGTGTTGTCTCGATGATCGTCTGTAACCTAATTTGGTAGGTTTTTAAGTGACGGATCGGTGGGTCGGGTCAAACAGTGAGAGAATTTTCCAAATATGGTTCGGGTTTTCGACAGGTCGCCGCATCGACAAATAAGTTTTGTTGTGGCATACTTTTCCTGAAAAGTTTTTGCTCTTGCTGGATTCTTCGCTGCGGTGAAATAATAAATTTACACCGCGACGAACTTTTCCCAAAAGTCAGCCTGAATTCTTCATGTTTTGCCTACGCCGCGACGAACGTTTCCCGAAAGTCAGCCTAAATTTTTCATGTTTCGCTGCGGTGATAGTTCTGTTTTGCCGCGGAGAAAGTCTTGTAGCGCCTTTGCTCTTGTTTCAGCACATTGACTCCTTTCTTCTTGAGGTCCCTACAATCAATAATAGCAATTTACAGTATCAATTGTTCCTAGAAAAATTAATAGTTCAATTAATGTCAATTTGTAACAATTTTTACTATCAAATTGCATAAAATACAAGCACACACTCAAGGATTAATTTAAGCACAAAATCAAGAATTAAGAGTCAAAAAGCATATTAAACGTCATGAAAGTATCGCTAATTTATATAATAAACTTAGGCTCAATCAAATTCCCCCATACATAGACCTTTTTACTCTTGGACAAAGTTTATAAGAGTCAAAGAGACACATGTGCAAAAGAAAAATTCCGACCTTGCTCAAAACAATAATAGGAAATTGGTAAAAATCACTTTCTTAGAAATCAATCAAAGCATATTGAAAGAGTGTTAAGAAAATAAACAATGAAAGAATTTAATCTAAGAGATTGAACAAAAGAGATTGCAGGTAACGTGTTTGCTCTTATCTCACTTGTGTTTAGGGATATTTTCACTTTAAAGTCTGCTTAATCCATTCTCTACCATAAGATTGTGACAGTCCTATTTCTCCATTACAAGAACTATAATTTCGAAAATTAGGAGGACTTTGCAGGGTTGTAATGTACGGAAGGCTATATGAAATGGATGGAATGGATGAAGAAAGAAAAAGTATGAATACATGCACTACAATTATGAAATGGATGTCAACAGTTAAACAATTTGACACAAAAAATAACACTTTTTTTTCAAACATAAGTATAACACATACATATATATATTTGATACCGTTTGTACTTGTACTTTTTCTTTCTTTTCTTTTCTTCTTTTTCTTTGCCCCTTGTTTAGAACACATTTGTAGGTTTTTTTATTGCTTGAAATAACTAGAAGAAAATGTAAAATAAACTATTGACACCATATAAAGATGCGTGCATGTTCTCATAAATAATGGCTCAAGGGGCTAGCAATGGATAAGTGTTTATGGGACTATGTTTGGGTCAAAAGGTTTAGAAAGAATGCCTCTATCTTATTAACAAAATTCTACTTCATAAAGCTTTGATTAAGAATTGAAACTAGTTCTAGAGAGATACGAAATAAGAAAATACATACAGGAATTGAAAAAATTTAGGCCCAAATATCCTTCCAACAAGGGTAATATCTCAATGAACAATCTCAAGTCTTAAAAACCTAAAGTGCTACTTTGTTAGCATACCTTCATTTACTTTGTGTTGAAAACATCGAAAGTAAAATTAACCAATATTGACTATCATTTAAAGAATGGGAGATTTTCAAAAACTTAAGTATCACTTTGAAACTTATAAATTCTTTAAGAAACAAGAGTTACAATTGTTGAATTGAGGCAAAAATTTTCAACAAAAATCATTTCTGCAAAGATATTTTTCCGCGACGAAACCAAATTACTCCGCGGTGAAGTGTATAGTTCACCAATTTGGCCGTGACAAAGAAGTAGTTCACCGCGGTGAAAAACAAGCATATGGCCGCGACAATGGTCAAGTAAGCCACGACAAAAATTAGCAGAATTGAATTTTCACAATCGCCTAGTTTTAAAATTTTAACATTATGCATGATTGACTAAGACCAACATATAAATTGCCAAAATGAAGCATAATAAGAGTAACAAAGTGGGAAAAGCTCCCCCATACTTAAACAAAACATTGTCCTCAATGAAAAACAAGCAAAACTTAAGAACTATGAGAATGCCAGGGTAAAAAGAGATAGAGGGGACTTATTAGAATGTAAAGCTACTAAAGAAAGTAAAAACAGAGCTATCTTCCTACTGGGATGGTTTCTCCCCCACACTTGTTTAGGAAAGCAAGACATTAAACATTGCATCACTAGTCACAGACCTAAAGTAAATAAACAAATGAGGAAGAGAAAGAACCTGATATTCATGGAGGCTTTTGGTTCTCATGGTAGAGCTTTAATAGGTGGCCATTGACTTTGAGTTTGACTCCGTTTCTTCATGTAAAAGCTCCACCATACCAAAGCTATGCACTTTAGTGACCACTTACGGCCCATCCCAACTAGTATTGAATTTTTAGTGTTTAAAGGTGAAATGAGCCTTGTATAACAGGACCTTGTCCCCTTCCTTGAAACTCTTTCTTTGAAGAATCTTATCATACATCAACTTTGTCTTCTCTTTGTAGAGGCAAGAATGTTCATATGCCTCGAGCCTTAACTCCTCTAGTTCTTGCAGTCGGAGTTTCCTTTCCATACCAGAAGATTCCAAGTCCATGTTACATTGTTTGACCGCCTAATAAGCTTTATGCTTCAACTTCACAGACAAATGGCAAGCTTTGTCGTAGATCAATTGGTAAGGGGACATACCTATTGGGGACTTATAAGCGGTGCGATAGGCCTATAGTGCTTCTTTTAGGCATAGGCTCCAATCCTTTTTGGATGGCTTGACTATTTTCTCCAAGATGTGGTTTACCTCTCTATTTGAAACTTCAGCTTAACCATTGGTTTGTGGGTGGTAAGTAGTGGAGACTTTATGAGTAACTCCAAACTTGGAAAATAAGTTACCAATGACACTATTACAAAAATGGGTCCCTTTATCACTAACCACAGCTTTAGGAATCCCAAATCAACCAAAGATGTTTGACTTAAGGAATTTGGACACTGGTTGCACGTCGTCTTTTCTAGTAGGGAAAACCTTTATCCATTTGGATGCATAGTCAACAACTAAGAGGATATTCCCTAAACATCAAACATTTCGTAAAATAAAAGAGGTTGTTGCGGCATTTCATGTCGTTTTCCTAGCCCTCCAAAACATTGACACTTATCGCATGACTGACAAAAATTAAATGAACCTTTAAAAAGTGTAGGCCAAAAAAAACTAGAATCCAGAATTTTCCAAGATGTTCTCCTAGCACTAAAATGCCCACCACAAACCATTGAATGACAAGCTGAAATTATCGCATAAAATTCCTCATTAGGAACACATTGTTCGATTACTTGGTCACTGCACAGTCTCCAAAGATGAGATTCATCCCAGATGTAATGCTAAACTTCGCTTTTCAATTTTTGAACCTGTACCTGAGACATAAAAGGAGGGGTTAGTCTAGTCATAAGATAATTGACCATATATGCATACCAAGATTCTTTGAAAACTGAAGCACACAGAACTAAATCAGGAAAAGAATCGCAAGTTAGCCCAGAAGAGTCTACTCCCTATGTATAGTCAGGTAGCCTACTTAAATGATTAGCTACATGATTTATCACACCAACTCGATCGTTTATCTCAATATCAAATTCTTGAAAAAGCAATGTCCACCGTATCAATCTAGGCTTCGACTGTGGTTTCTTTAGGAGGTATCGAATAGCTGCATGATCAGTAAAAATGATTACATGTGAGTTTAACAGATATTGTCTGAATTTGTCTAAGGCGAAGACTACTGCAAACAGCTCTTTCTCAGTTGTGGTATAGTTGGTTTGAGCTAGATCCAGTGTTTTCAAAGCATAAGCAATAACTCTTGCCAACTTCTCTTCTCGTTGGCCCAATATAGCCCTTACAACACAATTAGAAGCGTCACATGAAAGCTGAAAAGGTAGGTTCCAATCAGGGGCAACTAGAATAGGTGGGGAAATGAGTTTTAATTTTAATGTGTCAAAGGCATTTTTGCAAGAATCATCGAACTCAAAATTTTCATCTTTTTGTAAAAGCTTGGAAAGTTATAAAATCCTGCATGACCTAAAAATGATATGATATCTCGAACACAGACAGGATACGACAAAGTAGATATAACCTCAATTTTAGTTTTATCAACTTCAATTCCCTTGCTAGAAATTAAATGGCCTATCACTATACCTTCATTGACCATGAAATGACATTTTTCAAAATTCAAAATCAAGCTTTTCTTGATACATCTTTTTAAAACTTTTGCAAGACTAGAGAGACAAGCATCAAAAGAATGACAATAAACTGTGAAATCATCCATAAAAACTTCCATGCATTCTTCTAAGAACTCACAGAAAACAACCATCACACAACGTTGAAAAGTTCCTGGAGCATTACATAAACCGAAAGGCATCCTTCGATATACAAAGGTGCCAAAAGGACATGTAAAGCTGGTTTTATCTAGGTCCTCTGGTGCGAAGGGTACTTGAAAGTACCCCGAGAAACTATCTAAAAAATAGTAATGTGATTTGCCAGCTAGCCTTTCGAGGGGAAATGGTCTTTTTATGTGGCATCGTTTAACCGTCTATAATCTATACATACACGCCACGAATTCTACACTCTAGTGGAAATAAGCTCATTCCTATCATTTTTTACCACCATGATCCCATTCTTTTTTGGCACTATGTGTATTGGACTAACCCACTCACTATCAGAAATGAGATATATTATCCTAGCACTCAACAATTTGGTAATTTCCTTCTTAACTACGCCTAAAATCAGTGGGTTTAGTCTTCTTTGAGGCTGCCTTACAGACTTGGAACCCTTATTCAATAAGATCCTATGTGTGCAAATAGTGGGGCAAATTCTAGGTATATCTGTTAAAGTCCATCCTATAGCCCTCTTATGTGCCCTCAAAACATTTAAAAGTTTCTTTTCCTCAATGTTAAACAAGGTATTGGAAATTATAACAGGTAATCGCTCATCAGATTCAAGAAAGGCATACTTTAATGTAGTGGGTAAGGGTTTTAACTCGAGCACAGGAGGTTGCACAATAGAAGGAATCAATTTGTGAAGTTCAAGAGAGAAAAAATCACTCCCTTTTTCCTCCGAATTGGGCCCAAATTCTTGGTGATTCAGTGCGGGAGCGGCCTGAACCGAACTTCCCTGCTTTTCTTCAATGAAGCATTGGCAGTGAGGTACAGTACCTTCAGCTATTTCTACATCAATGTTGGTTTTTGCAAAGTCTGAATAACCTGAAATATTGACAGGAAACCTTTCCCCAAGTTCAAGTGAACATAAATCAGAATCAAAGGAATTATCTAGAAATTCAATTGCAGGGCATGCATCATCAAAAACAACATCAAGCATATTAACTCCTAGGAGCGAATAATCCTTATGGGGGTGCTTCATAGATTCATACATATTGAAGCTTACCTATTGATCTCCTACCTCCATAGTGATCTTACGTTCCTTCATGCTGATCATGGTACTAGCAGTCTTCAAGAAAGATCGTCCGAGAATTAAGGAAGTATCCTGCACAACTTCAGAAGACATATAAAGCACATAAAAATCAGCTGGAAAAATCAAACCTTTTACCTGAACCAATATGTCTTCGATAATTCCCACTGGATGCCTAAATGATCTATCAGCTAATTGTAACACAACAGATATGGGCTTGATACTTTTTATTCCTAAGGATGGATAGACAGACCTAGGCGTCACATTAATTGCTGCCCCTAGATCCAATAAAGCTCTTCTTATAGTAACCTTCCCTATAGTGCATGGAATGGTGAAAGATCCAGGGTCTTGACACTTGACAGGTATTTGAGGTTTGAATAAAGCTGACACATTTGAGCTCACTTAGATTCTCTCATTGGGCCTAAACTTCCTTTTGTTTGTGCACAAGTCCTTAAGATACTTAGCATAGGTCGGGACTCTTTTTACTAAATCAAGCGAAGGAATGTTGACTTCTACTTTTCCAAATAGATCAATTATATCCTTTTCATGCTTAATTTCAGTCATACATTTGCTCATTAAATATGAATTAGGAAAAGGAAGGTCTTGAAGATTTACCTCCTTACCTTGGTTGTCTTGCTTGCTTAATTCTCCATGCTCAGCTCTTTCCTTGGAAATCTCTGAAGTAGCTCCCTTGTTCTTCGATGCAGACTTACTTTCTTTCAATAATGATTCTTCCTCGACACTCTCAGACTTCTTGATTTTTTCCTTCAATAGAGGCGCTTCTTCACTCTCAATCTCCTCATCACATGCTTCCTCTTCTTAATTATTAAACCTCACTTGTTTCCCACTTCGGAGAGCAATTGCATTGAGGCTTTTTGGGATTCATCACAGTGTTAGAAGGAATTGTTCCACTATTTCTTACTTGGTTCTCACTCATATTGTTGGACAACTGAATGACATATGAGTTAATATTTTCCACTTTGGTCTCCCATTGTTCCATTCTCTTCTCCAAAGCATTGAACCGAGTAGCGATTTTTGAGAAATCTTGCTGAATCAAATTGGCTATTACATTGAATTGATTATTGTTCAAATTCCTTTCTTAATTCATCAAGGTCATCATATTGTGGAGCAGTTGATTGGTGTCCTCCTTGGATGGGACAGTCAGAGCTTGTTGTTGGTTGGGGAACTGGTTAGTTGAAGTACCAGCTCCTCCTCCATGTTGAAATCTATTTGGAGCTTTGCCTTCTTCATTTCTCCAACTAAATCTAGGATTGGCCTTTCAGCCCTCATTGTAAGTATTGGAGTAAGGGTCCCATTTCTGGTTTAGTCTTCCTGGGTGCACTGTGGACACCTCTTCATACCGACCTGGGTAAACACTAGATATGTGCATTACCGACCCACAAGTATCACAATTTGGTGTGGTGAGATCCATAGAAGATGATGGGCGTTGCACATTCAGGTTCTTCAATTCGGTAGTGATGAAAGATAATTGCGAAGTGATTTTATTTTCTAATGAGTCAACCTTGGACTCCAAACTCTCCATTCTTTTAGCTTAAGCTGTTGAAGCTCCTAACTTATGCACTCCCCTAGTATCCATCACACTATACTGTTGATGATTTAAGGCCATCTTCTTTATGAAATCCTATGCTTTCGAAGCTGTTAGATCAATCAAAGATCCTCTTGATGCCGCATCCAACATACCTTTCTCTTTACTTTTTAACCCATCATAAAGGTACTGCACTAACTACTCATCCGGTATCTGGTGATGTGGGCATTTGGATAGTAGATCCTGAAAACGATTCCAATAATCGTAAAGGGATTCATCATAATCTTGCCTAGCTGAATAAATCTCCTTCTTCATTGATGAAGTTCTGGAGGCTGGAAAATATTTCTCCAAAAAGGCTTTCCTCAAATTGGCCCAGCTATGGTAGGCATTTGCTACATGCCTCGGGGGGCTCATGTACCACTCCTGTGCTTTTCCTTCCAGGGACAAATGAAAAATTTCCATAGAACTTGATTGAGCAAAGCTCCCACAGGTTTCATGCTCTGACAGATCATAGACAGGGATTGTAGATGCATATAAGGATCTTCTCCTGCCAAGCCATGAAATTTAGGAAGAGAATTAATCAGTAATCCTTTCGCTTCAAAATTATCATCAAAATTAGGGTAAGCAGCAGTAAATGGATCATAGTTCACATCAGAGGTTGTTGCTTCCTTAATGGTTCTCCGTCTTTGATTTCCATTATTCTCTCCTACTCTCTCATGCTTACCATTCCCTCCATTATCTCCATTTCTAGGTTAGTTGGCATGAAAGTTACAATTTTGTAAAAAAGCGGGGTTCTCAGCCATGATCACTTTTTCTCTCGACTCACTTCTACTAGTTGGCTGACTTGATTCTTCTTCCCGAACTACCCAACTTCTCTCTTATTCTTTCCTCTCTTTTCTAAGCTTCCTTAAGCGTCTCTCAATTTCGGGTTGGAAAGGAACAAGTCTAGTTCTACGGGGCATGCACATAAACACTTCAAATAAAAGAAGTTGTAACAAAATTGACTCATAAGCACACAAAATCAAATAAAAGACGAGATGTGAATGATGTGAGTGTATGGTGTGTGTAAAGTATGAATGAAGATGAATATGTATGGAAAAATGCTAAATATGAAAAATCTGACTGTGAAAGTATGCTTTGTGTGTTTTTTTAAAATTTATCCTATGTAAAGAGGAATTAAAAAAAACTATACTATTAAAAAGTATGAAATTAAACTATCCAAAATGAAATGTAAAAGAAAAGGTTCCTATTATCAACGACAATTAAAAATGACAAAGGCTAACCTAAAGAAAACCAATTGCTTGGTTCCCTAGCAACGACATCATTTTGATCTGCGGGTTATTCTTTAGGTTACTCCCTTGGATACCAAAACAAAAATTTAATTCCAAGGATCGCAATATAGAGTGCAACCTCGGGTCGTCTCACTTAATCGGAACCAAGCACAATTAATTCAAGCTAGTCTAATTATTAGGCCCCGTTTCTGAAGCCCAACGATCGATTCGGAATCGAAGCACAAAAATATAAGCTGAATTCCTAACTCTTTAACCCTCAAAGACAAGCCCTCACTATCTAGCATCTCAAGCCCAAAGGCAAGCCCACAAAACAAACATCACAAAAACTAAAATTTGACCTTTGAAAATGGTAGCTCTCGGTCTCTAGTTTATGTATAACCAAGAATTACCTAAATCGGAGCTCTATAGCTCAAGATATGCTAAAAATTTTAAATTAAACTCATTACCCGACCAAGCTCTCCAACCCGACCACTCACTTTAAAATAATCAAATTTCTTGAATTTGAAACCAA
>JANIPN010773238.1:0-10694 GCA_027478595.1 Erythroxylum anguifugum
TTAGAGACAGTCTCTATTGGCTGTTTAGGTTTGAGTCTTCATACCGACACCTGGATCCTGGCTTCGGGAAGGTCCCGATAAAAAAAATTTTTGTTTTCCGCACCTGGTACATGTGATGTACCTCCCGGGATTTTCCTACATAATGATCATTCACAATTACAAAAACAAAACATTAACATAGATTTTTCACCATCCATGTCACACACATCAGCTCACAAAATCAAGTCATTACCCGTAACATTTAAAGGATAACTTACTTGTTTTAGCTTCCAAATCTCCCTCAAGTCATCAAGAAATCCTAGCTCCTCCAACATGCACGAAAATCAACTTTCAAGGTGAAATGAGTTGGGTCTTTTAGCAAAAAGAAGGAGAAGACAATGAATATTGAGGAAGCAAGGTGAAAGAGTTGAACTAAAGTCAACATGATGAGTGTAGGAGTGAATGTCGTGGGTGAAGGAGAGGAATGGAGAAGATGAAGAAATTAAGAAATTGAGCAAAATGGAGTGTCATTTTTGGCAAGTGAAAGACCAAGTGGTGCGATCTTTCACTTAATAAAAATGTGACTTAACTAGTGGTGTGGCAAGAGACAAGTCATTGTCCCTTCATGATCTTTTAATAAGCTAGTCCATTTGCCTCCAATTTTCAACCCAATTTTCTCCAATTTTCAATGATACTTGCCATTAAATCCAAATGTCAAATATGAAAATTTCCATTGCCATTCAACTCTCATTTCTATTCATCAATTGTTCTGCCACATGGCATTTTCTCTAGTCCAAAAATACCCTTAATTTCCAGAAATTCCCAAATTTTCAACAAAAATTCTAATTCACTACTTATACATTCCCACTCAATTTTTAAGACACAAAACTATAATTCACATCATATTCACATTAAACTAACCATTTATACTCGAAAAATGTCAATTGAGTGCATGAACAATCATTTTAATGTGTGTAATAATCAAATTCACATGTGTGTTTATTGACATTATGCATGACCATGAATTGCATTTTTCCCAATCTCTCTTTGATCTCATATATACCAAATTTTTGGGTTCTAACCCTTAGTATGGGAACGAGATGTTACAAATCTAGAGAGTCAAGAAAATTTGATTTTAGACAACAACACCATCACTACCTTAATCACCATGAGGGGTTTTATACTCTAACCCTTATCTCTTATTTTTTTCGTGTTTTCTTCTTACTGTGTTTTATTTACCCACTTTTATTTTTTGTTTTTCCTAACATTGAGGAAAATGTGTTGTCCAAGTATGGGGAGGGTTGTGTGCATTGTATGTTTTTATTTTGGGTGTTAATTTTGCATATTATATGTTAGTTTTGTTAGGTTTGAATGATGTGACTCGTGCGAATGTGTCAATGGCTAAGACTTAATAGAATCGGTTTAGCTTTGAACGTACTCTTTTAGAATGCTAAGATTTATTAGCTTGTGAAATTAATGTCCTAGGTTTCTTTGGTTAAATATGCATGTTAATTAGGAAATGATGTTAGTTTGTTCACCCTAAGAATTTGACACATTAATTTATAATTTAGGTCAATCAAATAAGTAGCATTACTAGTATCTTTTCATAAGAATGATTAGCTAAAGAAATGAGGTAGGCAGGAAAATATATTTTTTTAAAAGTGTTTCTTTTTATTTAATAAATAACTATTCTATTGGCCCCTTTTGAAACAAATCGGTTTATGAATAGAGCTAGTAGCTAGTTAAGAATGTGATATAGCAGAGTAACAGGGGACATTCATCACACATGTTTGCCTTCGTGGAAAAAGGCTATAATGACATTCATACTAAGCTGTTTAGTAAAAACATGACCTAGTTGAGTAATCAAGGGACATTCGTCACAAATGTTTGCCTTCGTGTCAAAAGGCTAGGTTCATGTTAATGAAAATTAATAAAAATAGTGTGTAGTTTAATAAATCCTACCTAACTTTGTGAATACCATGACTTCTCATGAAAAGCTACTTAAAGATAGTTACAATTTTAATTGACTAACTAATTATCAATGTGTGTGTGTGTGAGTGGCAGGAGTGAAAGAATTTGACATTAAGTCTTGACTAGTATGTATATTTAGTCCGAAGTTCTTAGACACAAATTTCATAAGTTAATAGTAAGTTAGAACAACTTGAAGGATTTTGTTTGTAGTTAAATTTATTTCGTGAAGTTCAATTCCATTGTACCATTATTATATATATATGTTGTTGTTTGAAGTGTTTGTGTTTTGTTTCTTTTATTCTTTTTCTTGAGTACAAGCAAAATTTCAAGTGTGGGGATATAATAGTTGTAGGTTGCATGATGTTTTAATAGGCATTTTAGTATGTTTTTAGTTGTTAATTAATTGATTTATGCACGTTTAGGTTTAAAATTGTGTTAGTTAGTTAGATATTTGTGTTTTGAGTGTTACGTGGGTTAGAGTATGCTATTGAGCTTTAATTTTGTATGTTTAAGGTGCTTTGATGTGTTTCTTATGTTTGAGATTAGATATCGAAGAACGGAGAAGATTTGGAGGAAGCCCAGTTGATGCTCACATGGAAGGAGACTAATCTTGATATAATTCGACAACTTTTAAACAAATTAGATGCGCAAGGTTTTTGATACTTTTCTAGACCTCAAGGATCGTTATTGCCTAAGCAACCTAGGCAAAACTATAAACCAAGAAAATTTAACCAAAATAGTACACCACAATTGAGATTAATTGATAAGTAGAGTTAGGGGTTAGTGGAACAACAAGAACATGAAGAAAACTCCTCACAAAGCTCTCAAATTATCAAACTGTGTTCCTTAAAATAATGTCAAGGCAATTATTTATAGTTGCCAAAATAACTCAAAATTGGGCCTACATCCCTGTCCTAAATAGGTAAAATAATAATGTCTGAATCGTCCTAAAAATAATAGAAAAATAACCCAAAGAAAAAGAGCTCAGGCAGTATGCCTAGTCTACGGCGCGCTTACCTTGCTTATGCGCTTGGAGAGCTGGGCTGCTGGGGTGCCGGCGTAAGCACCTGGCATCTAGCCTACTGGGCGCCGACGTGTGTGCCTGGGCTTGCTGGGCACTAGTGTATGCGCTAAGTGTGTGCACCCCTCAAGGGCTATTCGGGCCCAGAACTTAGCTCAAACTGACAAACTGAAGTTGTGGGCGAGAATCTTGATTCTCCCAGAGTCCTTCATCGACCACGCAAGCCAGGAATGAATTTAACATGGCCTTGAATCTTTTAAGCCTAGTTCGACTTGCGAGGCTAGGAGATAATATCAAGTCTCGATTAGCGCCGCATTGATCTTGGTATTTATCGATATATACGTCACGTGTAGCCTTGCTCACATCAGCCCCTCCTTCATCCTCGAATCTACATCCATATCAAACGGAGACAAGTCAACAACCTTGAAAGTAGCAGACACGTTGTGCTCATTGGGCAAGTCAATTTTATAGGCGTTATTGTTGATCCTTTCTAAGACTTGAAAAGGACCATCTCCTAGCAGATCAAGCTTGGACTGCCTATGGTTAGGAAACCTCTCTTTGTGAAGATGAAGCCAAACCCAATTGTCAGGTTTGAAGATCACCTCTTTGCGTCCTTTGTTGGCTTAGCGTGCATAAACCTCATTCTTGCGCTCCATATGTTTTGTAGCCTTCTGGTTCAACTCCTGAACCAACTCGATTTTCCTATCTTCATCAAGGATAGTTAACTCAGGCAAAGGTAAAGGCACATGTCCAATACAGTTAAAGGGTTAAAGCCATAAACAATTTCAAAAGGAGAATAACTGATAGTAGAATGCACACTAAGATTATAAGCGAACTCAATAAATGACAAGCAATCAGACCACGTCTTCAAAGTTTTTCCTATCACAACACGCAACAAAGTTCCTAACGTTTGATTCACAACTTCTACTTTCCCTTCGGTTTATGGGTGACAAGTAGTAGAAAGCAACAACTTCGTACCTAATTTCTAACACAATACATGTCAAAAATGACTCAAAAACTTGGTGTCCCTATCCAAAATTATTGACCTAGGAATACCATGTAATCTCATAACAACTTTAAAGAACAAATCAGCAACATGCATAGCATCATCAATTTTTTTGCAAGCAATAAAGTAAGCCATCTTACTAAATCTATCCACAACAACAAAAATGCTATCTATACCCCTTTTTGTTTCCAACAACCCTACAACAAAGTCCATAGAAATATCCATCCAAGGGTGACTAGGTACGGGTAAGGGCGTGTATAGGCCGTGAGGTTTGGTGGTCGATTTAGCTTGCTTACAAGAAATGCAACGATCACAAATACATTCTACATCCTTTCGCATTCTCGGCTAGTAAAGGTGCTCATGCAATATGTCCAAGGTCTTACCGACACCAAAGTGCCCTATAAGTCCTCCACCGTGGGCTTCAAGCACAATTAATTCACACAATGAACAATTAGGCACGCATAAACAATTCTTGCGATAGAAATAACCATCATGCCTAAAGTATTTCTCAAAAGCACCATGTTCCCAAGCAGCATAGACACTGACAAAGCCCACATCATTGGCATACAACTCCGTAAGATGCTCAAATTGTAAAAGTTTTGAAGTAAGAGATGAGATTAAGGAATACCTTCACGATAAAGCATCGACGACCATATTCTCCTTACCTTGCTTGCAGTGTAGCATGTATGGAAAGCTTTCCAGGAACCCCACCCAAGCTCAATGTCACTTGCTTAATTTATTTTGTCATTTCAAGTGCTTAAGAGTCTAATGATCGATTTTGATGACAAATTCCTTTGGGTGCAAATAATGCTTCCACGTTTCCAAAGCTCGCACCACTGTATAAAGTTCTTTGTCATACATCAGATAATTGAGTTGTGCTCCACCCAATTTCTCGCTGAAGTGCACAATAGGCATGTTTTCCTTCATTAAGACAGCACCTATACCGATCCCGGAGGCATCACATTCTACTTCAAAAGCTTTATCAAAATTAGGCAAACACAACACAGGTGCGATACATAACTTTTGTTTCAACAAGTTAAATGCATGCTCTTGATCTTTTCCCTAACTAAAACCCTTCTCCTTTTTGACAATTTCGGTTAAAGGAGCAGCAATGGTGGAGAAGTCTTTCATAAACTACCGGTAAAAGCTAGCTAAACCAGGAAGGCTCCTCACATCCGAAACACTCTTTGGTGTTGGTCAATCTCGAATGGCCTTCAGCTTCTCCTCATCTACCTCAATCCCCTTCGAGCTCACAACAAACCCCATGAATATTAATTTATCAATGCAAAAAGTACACTTCTTAAGGTTTGAAAACTTCTCACATCTCAAATTATAAAGCACATAATGAACATGCTCCACATGATCACTCAAAGTAGTGTTATACATAAGTATATCATCAAAGTACACAATAACAAATTTACCCAAGTAATCATGCAAGACATGTTTCATTAATCTCATGAAGGTACTCGGTGTATTAGATAAACCAAATGGCATAACTAACCACTCATACAAATTGTATTTAGTCTTAAACACAGTTTTCCATTCGCCCCTAGGTTTCATGCAAATTTGATGACAACCACTTTTCAAATCAATATTTGTATAAACACATGCACCATGCAACTCATCCAACATATCATCAAGTCGAGGAATATGATGTCGATACTTTATTGTGATCTTATTGACAGCTCGACAGTCTACAAACATGTTCCAAGATCCATCCTTCTTTGGTAATAGTAGAACCGGAACAGTACAAGGACTAAGACTTTTATGCACGTGCCCCTTTGTAAGCAATTCATCTACTTGTCATTAAACCTCCTTCATTTCTTCTAGATTATTCCTATAGTCTGGCCTATTCAGAATTTGTGCTCCTGGGACAAAGTCGATTTGATGCTCTATGCCTCGTAAAGGGGGCAGCCCTTTCGGCATCTCCTCTGTGAAAACATTCTTGTATTCCTACAAGAGAGACTTAAAACACTTGGCAAAGATTCATCAATAAGGTTAGTGTCCGAAAGAAAACAACCACTATGTCTAATCACAATCAATGCTCTCTTTGCTCCATATGCTCTCCTTAAGTCCTTTTCACACACTTACAAGCTCACCTTCTTTTCTCTATATTCTCTCTTGTTTTCCCTCCTTACACTTTTCTCTCCTACACATCTCTCATTCTTTCTCTCGCCAATGTGTCATTACCTTTTTCTTTTTAGCTTCATGCCCCTCTTTATTTTTTTGTTCCTCACTACCCGAACCCAATGAACTTGATCCAAGTAAATTTCTTGTGGAGACATTAGTTTAAGAATGAAATTTTGCCCCTTAAACTTGAACAAGTACTTGTTGGTGAACCCATCATGGTTAGCTCGATTATCAAATTGCCACGTTCTTCCAAGTAGAACGTGATTAACTTGCATTGGTACCACTTCACAAAGAACCTCATCCTCATACTTCCCAATGGAGAATGATAGTACCACTTGTTTGGTCACGCTAACTTTCCCACTGTCGTTGAACCACTGCAAGTGATACAGTTCCAGATGCTTTAGAACCATTAACCACAATTTTCTAACCATATCCAAACTAGCATCATTGGTGCAACTCCCTCCATCAATGATGAAGCTATAAACTTTTCCATTAACTAAACATTGTGTATGGAATAAGTTCTCTCATTAGTCTAACATTTCCGTCCTATGCTGAACACTAAGCACCCTCTTAACCATGAGAGTTTCATCTTTAACAGCCCATTCCACAAAAGTTTCATCTTTTTCTCCCTCCAAGACACCATCCTCAAAACATTCTTCATCATCCTCAAATTGAATTAACCCATCATGCCTTAAAACCATAGCCCTCTTATTCAGACATTAGGAGGTAATGTGACCAGTTCTAAGGCATCGAAAGCATTTAATTGAAGAATGTTTGCTAGAAGAAGCTTGAGTGTTAGGAGTATTAGATGTACCTTTGGTTTCTGGAGGATTTTGGTTTGTCCTCTTGGATTCTCCTCTTTTCTTAGCCAATTTGAGTTCGAATTTGAAGTAGAACTTGTCCCACTCTTCGCTGTCCCACGAGACTTAAGTTGCCTTTCAACCATCATTGCCATGTTCACCATCTCTTTAAGGCCAGTGTAGTTATGCAAATCAACCACATTGGCTATTTCTCGGTTCAAACCACTCAAGAATTAAGCCATTGTGGCTTCGGGGTCCTACGCATAATTAGCCCTTATCATTGTGATCTCCATCTCCTTATGATACTCCTCCATATTCTAATTCCCTTGTGTTAGGCGTTGGAGACTTTGATGCATCTCTCGGTAGTAATAAGATGGAACATACCGCTTCTTCATTATCACTTTCATTTTAGCCTAAGTACTGATGGGTTCCTCCCTATTTCTTCTCCTAGAAATGACCAATTGATCCCACCAAATTAGTGCATATTCGAAAAATTCAACGGCTACGAGTTTTACCTTCTTTTCCCCAAAAACGTTGTGGCATTTAAAAATAATGTCCACCTTTCATTCCCATTCAAGGTAGCGCTCTGGATCATTCTTTCCTTTAAATGGTGGAATTTACATCTTAATAGACCTAATATCACTATTTCGTCTATCCCCAAAATCAACTCATTGAACTCGTCCTCAAGGTCTTACATAATCTCCCTTGTCATTAGATCCGTAGACCTCTAACACAATCGAAGCTTGCCTCTCCATTTCTCCCTCGTCATTTTTGACTCTTAGCATGCCCCACACCTTAAGTCAGCATTCTCTTGGGCTTGCCTCTCCATTTGCCTCTAATTCCAGCAAGAGTAATGTTTAAGCTCTCACTCAACTGCTAGATTGCCTCCAAGGTGGTGACTTGCTCCTTACCCGATTATTGGCGTCTCATACTATCGTTAGACATGTCTCCAATGAAAATTGTTACTGCAAAGAAAAGTCAGTAGCAAAATAACGTTATAAAAGCACTCCCACATATTTTTCACTCGAATTTAGAATACTACCCTCGTGTGTCTTGGCACCTCTAATGATCTCATCCTCTTGCCTTTTTCCTCTCGAATCCTCAACGTTCAAGTTGTGCTACGAAAAATCTAACTCCTTCCGATCAAGAAATCCAACAATGGAACAAAGTTTTAGAACTCTTTTTGCAAGGTAATTTCATGCAAGATAGGTCTAAGATTTGTCCAAGTCAATTGCCAATCCTTACGAAAGACTTTCAAAAATAGTGCAACTTTTGAACTCGACAATAACACTTTCGGTTTTGCAATTCTTTTTCTAAATTTTGGTACTTTGTTTTTAGGGTTGGGGATTGACGAATTGATGGTGAAAGCGACTGCCTTGTTCGTTTGTTAGAGTATAATGGAATCTCCCCTAAAAACCCAATGCTCTAATACCAAAGATGGTGCGCACACAGAAGGAGATTAATCTTGATATAATTTGGCAACCTTTAAACAAATTAGATATGCAAGGTTTTCGATACTTTTCTAGGCCTCAAGGATTGTTATTGTCCAAGTAACCTAGACAAAGCAATAAACTAAGAAAATTGATCCAAAACTATACGCCATAATTGAGATTAATTGATAAGTAGAGTTAGGGTTCGTGGAACAACAAGAACATGAAGAAAACTCCTCACTAAGCTCTCAAATTATCAAAGTGTGTTCCCTTAAATAATGTCAAGGCAACTATTTATAGTTGCCAAAATAACTCAAAATTGGGCCAACATCCCTGGCTTAAATAGGTAAAATAATACTATCCGAATCGTCCTAAAAATAGTAGGAAGATAACCCAAAGAAAAAGAGGTCAGGTGGTGCGCATGGTCTAGCACGCGTCTGGCCTGCCTGTGCGGTTGGCGAGCTGGGCTACTGGGCACTGGCGCACGTGTCTATCGTGCATACCCGTCTAGGGCTGTTCAGGCCTAGAACTTGGCTCAAACTGACAAACTGAAGCTGCGAGCAAGGATCTTGATTCTCCCGGAGTCCTTCATCAACTACGCAAGCCACTAATGAATTTAACGCAGCCTTGAATCTTTTAAACTTAGTTCAACTTTTGGGGCTATGAGGCAACATCAAGTCTCAATTAACACCACATTGATCTCGGTGTCTGTTGATATATCCATCATGTGTAGCCTTGCTCACATCACCAGTGAAGGACCTTAGGCCATGATCTTGGCCTGCACGAGGGCAAACGTGGACCGGCCACCTGAACTTAATTTTTTGTGAGTTATTTATGACTTTTGGGCATGAATAAAACCTAGTTTTTACCCCAATTACTAAAGGAATACATAAAAGTAGAGAAATGACCTAAAAAGAGAGTGCTTCCATTTGCCACTTTGGGAAAAAGTTAAGGAAGAGGAAAAAGGAAAAGAGAGAAGAAGAGAGAGAAGGTGGAGCTTCAGCTGCTGCTTCAACCTCCAGTCCTCCAAGTTATCTTTTCTTCTTTTCATCTTTTATTTCTTTCATTTGATGTGTGAGACGGAATTGATGATGATGAACCTTGGTTTAAGGATGTTCTAACTTCTTTTAGGGATTTATACTTGATTTAATGTTAATCTAGTTGAATTTGTTTTTAATAATGTTGGGTGTTATAATTATTTGTTTTATCTCCATGCTTTGATAATAAATCAAAAGCAAAATGATTAAGTTGGTTAATGGGAGTTAAACGATCTAATAGACCACGTAACTAACCAAATTGGTAATTATACGAAGAGAGATCTTGTGGGAGGACTCAGTTCTTTATTGGAATGCTTAAGAACTAATTAAGGTATGGGTTAATTTGGATCATCATCAGTTAGAGTTCTTGTAAGATATTGCATTAAGGAAGTGGATCCTGCTATCTTTTGTGCTATTGCATTAAGGTATGGGTTAATTTGCACCTTGATCTTAGATGTGTGCTGGTTGCTTGCAAGGGCTAGACTAGCTGGTTCCTTGGAGTTTTTCTTTGAAGTTAAGAAGATAAGGGAATGCTAAACTTGATTTCAAGATATAATATGAAATGTTCAATACTTGAATTGAATAGAATTTGTTCTCAGATAATGATTAATGAATGCTGGAAAAATCATCCTTGTATGATAACTTCTTATTCGGTTTTGGTGTATGGATGATATTAATTTGTAAGTTACATAATGAATGATTTTTTAATTAGTTTTGAACATGAACTTGATCTGGAATTAAGGCATGAATAAGGTGGAATTGAAGTGGAATTGATGAACTATGGTGAAGGGGTGTTGAAGATCTATGAAGGAGTTAAGTTTTGGAAGTAGTTTAAAGGTTGTGGGTGAGCGAACCTTCGATTCACTCATCCCACGATCGTGGGATTTATAAGGAACATTCCCACGGTCATGGAAAATGGTTAAGAAGGTGAAAAACTTGGTTTTGTGCAATTGTTGAACTACATAAGGTTAGGTTTTTTTATTTAGTACATTGGGACTTAATTAGACTTGTTTAAGTTGTGAAATGAACTTAAATGGAGGATAGATTAATTGAGTAAAAGTTAATTTAGTTATGGATTGTCAATTGAGGTAATTACTTAAGGAATGTTTGGTTAGTGAATAATGTTTCTAATTTTGAAATGTATGGTATGTTCAAGGATGAATATGTCCTTATAAATACAAATGTGTTTCAAAGGATTTATGTGATGTGAATTGAAAATGATTTTTTATCAATTGAGAATTTGTGAAATTATATGTAATGTGTAAATACATAATGCATTTAATGGTACATTATTGCAAATGTTTATGCTTATAAGGTATG
>JANIPN010773454.1:0-10692 GCA_027478595.1 Erythroxylum anguifugum
AAGTGCAAATGAGGGAAGCAATGTGGTTGCCTTTACATTGATGTTGTCTATATGGATAGATAGATAGCATAACTTTTGTATATAAATGATATGTGATGTAATCACTTTATTGATATTATCACTTTTATATATAATCACAATTGGACATATTGATCCAATTGTTTATTTTGATATCATTTTTGTATTTAATTGTTTATGATGAGGCCATATGAACAATTAATTCTTTAAAAGATTATAAACTATTAATTACGGTCATTGAAGCAACTTTATGAATAACGAAACAATAAAGAAAAAGCATAGTGTATAATATACAAGTTCAAATGAGGAGTTTTCATTCTCATAACTCAAGTTTTTAAAAAAATAGTATAATTTACTTTTACTTGTCCAGGAAAAACCATATTTTTAAACTTATCACAAGTACACAAACCACAACAATAATTAGTACAATAAATCTCAACTCATTTTTCTCTTTTGTCAGCAAAACAATGTCTTCTTTAATTAGTTTTATTTGCTCCTCAATTTTGAACGTCGAATGTGATTTAATTGTGCTTCGTTCAGCCTTCTGCTTTAAACTATCTACTTTTTTCTTCATGTTATGAATTACTTCAATAGCTCTGTCGTTACATTTTTCATCGGACTACTTAAAAAATTCACATTTTCTAATATGAAAGATCATTAATAATTATTAGGCAAAAACATTACACATATATACAAACAATTTTAACTTATCAATAAAAATTAAGCTTACTTGATATTTAGGGCATCCATAAAATCTTCTTCCTAAGCTTTTTTCAGTCCATGAGGTTCTTAACGGAGCTCTTAAACCATAATAACACACCACATTATCATTATTTGAATTTAAAATAGTGTTAGTTGAAGACGTTACATCCATATCTTTGGATAGTTGGTGCAAATTCATATAAGTAGTCTTACTTCTTCTAATCAAAGGTCGAAATAATATGTCAACAAGCTCACATAACTCCATACAAAAATCATTCATATATGTCATATATATTCAAACAATGTGTTAGGAGTAAAAAGCATCAATTGGTTTCATCAAATTCATTAAAATTTTCCTAGACCCCATTCTATTAATTTTCTTTATTAAAAATGTAACAAATTTTACATATGATTAAATTTCTCTACATAAAAAGACACAAGACTTTAGCCTTTATTCTTCTGTTTGCCCTAGAACATACAGAAATCTCTCATGTTTCCATCTATGTTAGTTAAGATTTTCTAAGATATTCACAACTATATCCAGTAAGAACAAATTGTCCAGATCTAAAATAAGTCCAAAAATCTAATGCAAACTTTGGAAATAAGTCCATGATTTGATCATATCCTCCTTTACAATCAGTTTAAACATCCATAGATATCCCTTACCTTCTTAGATTACTTGAGGCTATCTAATATTCAACACTACACACAAGATTTGGAGTGTAGCTTTTTAGACCTATTCTTAAAAGGGTAATGATGCTCAGACCAATAAGATAGGAAATAAGTTACATGAGACTAAACAAGAACTTACAATAATGTTTTGACTTATACTTCATGTTTAGGCAATGATAAAGTCAATATTGTAGATGTTTCCTTTCTAGAATAGGTCTTGTTAATTATATTCCTTCTATTAAATTTTCATCAATTCTTTATGTTCCTAATTTTCTTAATAATCTATGGTCTATTAGTTCCCTTACAAATGAACTTAATTGTAAAGTTGAATTTTATCCTATGTATTTTGCATTCTGGGAACTGAGCATAGTGAATATGATTGGCTATACTAAATTGCAAGATGGTTTGTATATGTTACATAGGAGTAGTCACGTTTTTTTATGTATGTGCTATATAGTAAACGTTACTCATTGCTATCTTCTAAGACTCAAGCCATGATAGGAGATTCAATGTCTGCAAACCAATAGTTGATTCAATTACATAGGAGATTAGGAAGTCCATCGTTTAATGTTTAAAAAAGATCATAACCAAAGTTGTTTAAAAAGTGCAATTTCAATTTACTTTTTTTAATGCTTATGAATTTTCCAAGCACAAAAGACATTCTTATCCTTTGAATGTCTTGAAAGTCTACTAAGGTGATGCAGTACTTTTAGCTATATTTTTTTATTGATAGAATGCCTTTGAAATCTTACAACTAATATGGCAACACTGATAAAGCAATATAGTCGTAGATGATGAAAAATGGTAGGTGTATATGGTTAGTGTATTGATCGATAATAAGTGGAGGCAGACCAAAGATCATAGACAGAGAAGACATTTTTAAAAGATACATTGATACTCTCTTAATAAAGCTAAGGTCTATATTCAATCAATTTTATTTAGAAACAATATATAGATTTTTGTCGTTGAAGAAGAAGACACACAAAGCATAAGTTGAGGTAGCCGACAAGCACACAAACAAGTAGATTTAGGCCACCACACAAAACATAAAAGGCAGATAGCAATGGACCTACCAGGTTGAAATGTTGACCTCTAGATATAGACACCCGATGAGCGTGTGAGTTAAGTTGCTTGGTGTGTACGACGACAATAACAATTAATTACGATCCAATCATTTGAGGAAGAACACACAGGGATAATGGATGAGGAAGAATACACAAGTAAGAAGAGGGAAGAAGTACGAGATGAGGGATTCTGTCTGAAGAAGATGGCAGATTACGAATTAGGGATTGGAGGATTTCGGTTAGGGAAGAAGAAGGCAGATTAAGGATTAGGGAAGAAGAAAACGGTGTGTCTCCATGTCTATACGAAAACTTTGCTTGTGAGGGAGGAGGGATTGGACAAAATGGTGCGTGTCCATGTTTGTCCCAAAATGCTGCAAGTGAGGGAGAAAGGAGACAATGCATTTTGTCCATGGATGTGGGACCCACTTTCACGACACATCAACATCAGGTGGGTCCCACATCCACATAATTATAAAAAATAATCTACTATATCATAAAGGTGGATCTCACATCCATGGAATTTTAAAAAATAATCCAGGACAACATTTAACAGGCCATGTCAGTGGATGACTGACGGTTCCCTAACAACGTCAGTGCACAAGGCTCAATCTGAATGTTTGATAAATGTTAGGGTTCAATTTGAACATTTTGAAATGTTAGAGGCTATTTTGTACATTCATGAATACATTATAGGCTAATTAGCCCTTTTGACCGTGTCATATACAATAAAGACCTTATCCAATTACCATTAATTTGTTCATATTTATGTATTGATTATTGAGTTTCAAACATAATAAATAAATAAATCAAGTTTATATAAAAATAATGAGTTAAACTTCAAAAATTTCTAAAGTTTATATAAAAATAATGAGTTGAACTTCAAAAATTTCTATTATCTTTTCATTTTATTCTTAAAAAAATTTATTTGAGTCAGTTAAAATGAAAATAATTAAAAACTTTCTTCAATTTCCATTTAGTCGTTTGTATTTTCCGGATGTAATTACTGTTTTAAACCTAACAAATGACTACTCTAGCTTATTACTAAAAGTTAGTTTAAACTTTCTAAAATCCCATTACATTTTCATTTCATTCTTATCCTTTCTACTTGTTTAATGAGAGTTATAAACATATCTAAAATATATTAAATTAACATAGAATATTAGTTTACTACCATTACATTTGTCGTTAACCTTTACTTATAATTCAACCGACGACTACGAAATTATCAACCATCAGTATACATGATATTGCTTAGCTCTAACTTAATAAAAATTGTTCAGTAGTTATACCTTTATAAAGCTCTTTACATAAAAAGAAAAGATTTTGGTTCAGCCAGATTCTGTTGAGGTTGGACGTCGTTATTTGGATTCATGAGGTTGGTAGATATTGTCTCTGAAATACCTGCAAAACAACAAAAGGCACACCAGGGGTTGATTGCCAGCAGGCCCCTCCGATGCTTAAGTCAGTCTTTTGATAAGGGTTGTGATCACCAAGAACAGAGAAAAGCAGGGTTTCAGTCTCGTACCTGTATCATGGCTTAATAGTACCTTATATATGGAATGGCTTGCTAGGGTTAGGTCTTTACATAGGTCTTTATGTTTGCATGGGAGATTATCACCTATGACTGGGCCGTCGATATCTGGGCCTGGGATTGGGCCTTGTATGGCCGGCCCAACCGACCCAACCATAAGCCCCCTACTCCTCGAGTCTGATCAAAGAGAAGAGTCGAAGGAGTACATAAGGATTGTCCGGCTAGTCTGTGTGACGGCTCGCTATAAGGCCGGTCGATCGGACACCGCCACTTTGTGCACTACAGCTCGAGAAACGGTCGACCGATCGCTCGAGCTAGAATAAGACGATCGGTCGGTTTGTGCCAAGGCTGAGTGATCGACCGGCTCGCGTTAGGACATGCGATCGATCGACTTGTGCCAGGCCAAGGTGATCAATCGGGTGCTGACGTCTAGTCACAACGCTAGGTCTAATCATTACTTGACGAAACGTATCTTTTGAGCGCCGTTCAAAATTTGAAACAATGCATCTTTTTAACTGTCGCGCAGCTGTCATACGCTATCACGCGGGTCCTTTCGACTGTCACGCCGCTTTCAGCCTTTAATAACCCTAATTTACTGCAGCTCAGATTCTGCCACGTGTTCAATCTCAAATGGTACTCCTGTTTAGCTATCACCGCTATAAATACCGGGATCGGCAGACTGTGGGTTTTCTTCATGCGTATTTGATTCTCCTGCTTTTATTCTTCTTCATCCTCACCTTTTTGCCTGCAGTCACCGGAGTTTTCTCTCCATTGCCGTTCCAATCCCAAAACTCAATCACTAACTTAGGTACGTCCTTTTTCCTTTTTCATCCTATAAATTTTCATTTTGTAATCATGTCGTCAACTAGCCTTAGAGACGAACTTAGACTTAGGGTCGAAGCCAGTTTCCCCTCTCCAGCCGCCGAGAGGGCTTTAGAAAGTGTTGGGCCGCTGGAGATAACAGCGGAAATGGTGGAGGCACCGGAGGCCGGTGGGAATGAGGTGCCAGAAGCAGGGGTAACTGAGGAAATTGGGGTGAGTACTCGGAGGGACGGGCGAGTCGTTGAAAAGCCACCGGCTGACCCATCGACGGTGATCGAGAGGGAATTGTCCCAATTAGTCATCAAAAACAATATCCCCGTATCCTGGAGAACCAGACTGGCCGGTAAAAATGAACGGATTCATAGCAGTGCAAGTGGCTACCTCGCTGTTTCAGATAGCTTTTTCTCGGTCGGGGGTATGAAGCTACCGTACGTCCCGATTATTGACGATATATGCGACATCTACGCCTTAAGGCCGAGCTAGATCCCCCCGAACGGCTGGAGGTTCATTAACGGGCTGGCCCTACTGTGTCATCATTTCGGGCATCCGCCATCGATCGGCATTATGCGTCATTTCTTGCAGATGAACCAAAGCTCGATTGCTGGGCCGGGATTCCTCACTTTCAGTATAGAGAAGCCCGTTATCGTCCTGCCAGAATGGCTTCAAAAGTCCAAGCGTGGAAGACGAAGTATTTCTTTGTGAGGCCCCTAGGATCTTCCTTCGAGTCCCGACCGTGGAGGTATCCCTTCGCCGAGCGGTGGAACAACATCTCAAACCTGCTTCTTACCAGGGAGGAATGGGAGGTGGTCGACCGCATTAAGGCGCTCGGCCGTTACGATTTTGATTGCCTCATTCGGGGGTATCGTGGAGGGGCTTTGGCCGATTCGTTCACGATCGACCCCCCTCCCCTAATTAGCGGGCTAGGAGAAGAAACTGCCCCTTCTGGTTGACCCCTCGTAGTTTAACTATTTGCTGCGTTCATAGGTATGGGCTTTGATTTCTAACTCGCTTCTATAACTGTGCAGCCATGGTGAGGCTTAGGGAACTCGGCTCGTCCTCCAGCTCTCGCAAGTCCAAAGGCCCGTGTCCGCTGGACCTTCCTCGAAGGCTAAGGCGTGAGGCGTGGAGATCGGCTAGATTTTTGCCCTACCAACTGTACCCGAGCGGTCCACAGCACTCGCCCTACCAACGATTGCTGATCAGCCCACATCGTGAGATCAGTCAACTGCGCCTGGGCAGACTACCTCTCTTCTGATCCGATCGGCTAGCGAGGAGGAGGAGGAAGTGGAAAGACCTCTAAAGAGGAGGAAAGCCGTTCGGGTCCCAGACTGATCGCCTTGCCCGTTGGATAAGGGCAAGGGGAAGGAGGAGAAAGAGAAGGAGAAGACCGAGGGAAAACGGGTGTCCTCTATTAGTCTGGATAAGACTGCTTCGCTCGGGGACATCAATGTGGCCCTTCAGGTTGCTGAGAAGGTTGCTTTTCCTCGAGACAGGGAGTTTATGGGTACTCTAAACAACAAAGAGCTGTTGTCTAGACTCGTACGCGGCTGCGCAAGGGTAACTTCCACTACTTCTTTTTTTTGAGATTGACAACAAAGTTCATTCTAGGATCTGGCGTTCTCCTTTGAAATGTAACAACGTCTCGGTAAACTCAATGAAGTTTCCAGAACGTTGGACCGAGAGGTTAAGGACATTCACGAACAGGTTCAAGTTATGAGGGCAGAGTTTTCAGCTGCGAAGGAGGAGAAGGATTTTGCGGCCGCTCAACTTGCTTCAGTGGAGGAGCAGAAGAGCGTTTTGGAGGAGGAGAGGAATGTTTTGAGGGCTCAGCTCGACTCGGCAGAGGAGGAGAAGAACAGAGTGGTTGCATCGAGGGACGAGATGGAGAGAGAGCACCGAGCATTGCAGCTCGTCAACCAGGGTCTGAGGGAAGAAATTCTCAAGGCCAACTCTCAGGTGAGAACGGAACAGGAGCTTCGAACAAAGTTCCTCCATGACTGTCATGACGCAGTGGTAGCCCAAGTAAGAGCTGAGAAGAGATTGCTGGAGCTACAAAGCTCTATTAAAGGGGAGAGGATTGAAGCCATCAAGCGATGGAAAAGGTGATATCTGGACGAAGAGTGCATGAATTCGCTTGCGACTTGGCTCTTTCCCTCCTAAGGAACTGCCACAGCATCTGCGTCCCCGACGGGTCAGACGGTCCTCTGTTCGAGGATTATGCCGAGCCACTGCTTCCCCCCGAACTTGGCCTTTCACTTGAGGAGATGAGGGAGATAGCGGAGAGAGAAAAAGAGGTTAAGCTGGATGAGATGCTGGATCTCAGTTCGGATGAGGAGGAGGAACCAGCTCAAGGTGGCGTCTCTCCGGTTCCTCCCGCAGATCCTAACCTCATCCTGGTCGCCCTGCCGACCTCCTCTCCTGGCGATCCAGCTGCTAGTTCTTACCCTTCTCCCGAATTCTAACTTAGATTGTAGGATCTTTAAGCCCACCAGGTCGGGCTTGTGGCCTGGGAAAACGAAAAGAAATAAAGACTTTATTTTTGTCCTTCGTTGTCTCCTTATTTTTGCGAACGTAACTTAGACTACCGTTGCTTTTTCGAGTAGCCCGTAGCGAGGGAGTTTGTTAGGTACATTTTGATCGATCGTGGGGTTCAAGAGAGTCAGTTGACACTTTGGCACCTTGGCCGATCGATAATTAAGTCGAGCGACCCGAGATTTTGTTCTTGGCATCGCCTGGTTCCAAGACCTCGTCTTGATAACCTGGACGAACAGTGTCGAGGCCAAGCGATCCAAGATTCTGTTCCTGGGATCGCCTGGTTCCAACATCCTGTGTTGGCAACCTGGCCGAGCGGCGTCAAGGCCGAGCGTGGTTCCAACATCCTGTGTTGGCAACCTGGCCGAGCGGTGTCGAGGCCGAGCGATTCGAGATTCTTCTCTCAGCATCGCCTGGTTCCAAGATCTTGTTTGGAACCTGGCTGAGTGTTGTTGAAGCTGAGCGATCCGAGATTCTGTTCTCGGCATCGCCTGGTTTCAAGATCTCGTTTGGAACCTGGCCGAGCATTATTGAGGCCGAGCGATCTGAGATTCTGTTCTCAGCATCGCCTGGTTCTAAGATCTCGTTTGAAACCTGGCAGAGCGTTGTTGATGGCAATCAGTCTGTCTTTTCGTTCTAGCGCATTTTGGCGAGACTCTTTTTGCCAAGAAACTTGAAAACCCTTTATTAATTATGATAAGGGCATGGGCCATTAAAAAACTTGACTGGCAAGGCCAGGAAAAGGTACCCACTACAAATTCGTAAGCTGCAATAAAGTACAAGATAAAGAAATAAATAAAGCAAAGCTTATCTATTGATAAAATGCCTTCAAATTTTGGGAGTTCCAGGGCCTCGGTAGAATCTTGCCATCAACGCTGTGCAGGATGTAGGAGCCGTGTCTGACTTGTTTAACCACTTGATAGGGTCCTTCCCACGTCTGCCCGAGCTTTCCGGGGTGCTTCCCAGCCGCCTCGGCCTTTCTTAGAACATAGCCACCAATCTTCATATCGCTCGACCTTACCGTTTTGTTGTAAAACCTTGTTGCTTTTTGTTTGATGGCTTCTGATCGAGCGGCTGCCCTATCCCTGTCTTCACTGAGAAGCACAAGTTTTGCTCTGCGGGCTTCATCATTCTGCTCTTCTTCGTAACCCGATACTCTTTGGTTGTGCAGCACCACTTCCACTGGAACTAGAGCTTCTGCCCCAAAGGTCATCCTGAACGGTGTTTCTCCTATGGCTCCGTTCGGGATAGTTTTGTATTCCCACAACACTTCATCTAACTCATCTACCCAAGACTTACGTCCGTCTAGATGCTTCTTGAGTGCATTCATTATCTTTTTATTAGTGTTCTCCGCGAGCCCGTTGATTTAAGGATGAGCTACTGAAGTCAATTGGAGCCTTATCTTTAGTCGCTCGCAGAAATCTTTAAACTTGTTGTTATCAAACTGCCGACCGTTGTCTGTAACCAATACCATAGGCATCCTAAAACGACTTAGTATGTTTCTTCTCACGAAATTTTCTATCTTCTGCTCGGTGATGGTAGTGACCACTTCCGCTTCTACCCATTTAGTGAAGTATTCAACCGCCACGATTAAAAACTTCTTCTGTCCCGGACCGAGAGGAAAAGGGCCTAGTATATCCATTCCCTATTGAGCGAAGGGGATAGGATGGCTTACAATTTTTAATCGCTCGGTCGACTGGTGAGACAGGTTACTGTTCCTCTGGCAAGCTTCACATCGGCTAACTTTCTCTTGACAATCTTTCTTCATTGTTGGCCAGTAATACCCTTTTCTGATTAACCTGTGAGCCAACATTTTGCCTCCTGGATGATTTCCGCACATTCTTTCGTGGACTTCAGCCATTGCCTGCTCTGCCTCTTCTTCGCTCAAGCAACGTAGTAGCGGCCAGTCGTAAGATCGCTTGTATAGGATATCATTAATGATCGCATATTCAGCCACCTTTACCCTTAGTTTCTTGGCCTCCAAGGCTTCTTCAGGCTGTACTCCCTCAAGGAGGTACTGTCTGATCGGTTCCATCCAACCAGATCGCTCGGCGTCTACTTCAAGGACTTCATTGGCTTTCTGAATACTAGGCCGGTCTAGTCGTTCGACCAGAATGTTATTTTTTGCATCTCGATCGGAAGCTATTTTGGAAAGAACATCTGCCCGAGCGTTTTGCATCCTTTTTATCCTGCTGACTGAGTATTCTTCAAAATTGCTCAACTCTTGCTTTACCAATTCCAAATACTTGATCATGTTGTTCCCTTTGGCCTCGTACTGCCCAGTAACTTAGCCGACCACCATGTGGCTATCACTGTACACCTTTAAGTGCTTTACCCCCATCTCTCTTGCCAACTGAAGGTCGGCTATTAAGGCTTCGTACTCTGCCTCGTTGTTGGATGCTTTAAATTCTAAACGGAGAGCATACTCCACCTTTTCTTCCTGTTGTGGGCTGATCAATACCACTCCTGCTCTGCATCCCTCAATGTTGGATGATCCGTCCACAAATAGGCTCCAGGCAGGGCGTTATTCACCATGCGAGTTAGGTTGACTCATTTCTGCAACGAAATCAGCCAACACTTGGGCCTTGATCGTCGTTCGTGGTTTGTAGTGTATATCGAATTCTCCTAGCTCTACCGCCCACTTTACCAGCCGCTCGGAGGTTTCAAGCTTTTGAAGACACTGCTTGAGGGGTTGATCGGTCCATACCTCGATGGTGTGACTCTAGAAGTAGGGCCTAAGTTTTCGTGCCGCAGTTACCAATGAAAGAGCCAGCTTCTCAATGGGTGTATACCGCGTTTCTAGCCCGTTCAGCACCTTACTGACATAGTAGATCAGAAATTGTTCGTTACCCTCCGATCAAACGAGGAATGCGCTGATTGCCCCTTCTGTGACCGCCAAATAAATAATCAGACTCTCCCCATCCACGGGGCTCTGCAAGACCGGCGGGCTAGTCAGATACTGCTTCAAGTGCTGAAATGCTCGCTCGCACTCATCTGGCCATTGGAATTGGGTCACGTCCGCTTTCCTTAGAATTTTGAAGAAAGGGAGGCACTTGTCCCCCATCCTAGAGACAAATGTTGCACCCCGTTACCGGAGCCCAACTCTTGAACCATAAAGCATTGAAACCTGATCATCTTACCATGAAGGGTTATTCCATTAAACCCTAATTAGCCGTTAAATTTTTTTTTTCATTCATTTGGGCCCTTATTAGACATTAATCATACTTCTTCAATCTTATAATGCCTCAAATTCCACTTGCTATTGTTCAATAGCAAACCCATACTAAAATAGTCATTTGCTTGAACTCAGTTCGCTTACTTGTAACCCGAATTTGGAAAACTTGAAGACCT
>JANIPN010774417.1:0-26490 GCA_027478595.1 Erythroxylum anguifugum
TGAAACAGCGCGAGAAGAACCATGGACTGCATCTTTCCAGCTCGGACTCATGAATAACACTTATAATGTTCGCCACCGTCGTTGAATATTACTAAATAGTCAGGTAACCCAATAATTATCGGGTAACAAGAAATATTTATAAATTATTGATTAAAGCCAAAATTAAAACAAAAAATATATAAATTTTCCGATTCCAGTTCAACGACATGCTACAGGTTCGGGTCATCTTATCATAGAGTACGGATTCGAGTCATTGTCTAATCTTGGCACCTTTGCAATTCAGCTCCACAAAATTCTTTTCCAATTACATCGACGAAATCTCCAAAACAATTGCGTTAGAAATTCTAGACCAGACAAAAACAGTGCTAGTAACTAAACGGGCTAGAATGCCTAAGCAGCATTTTCTTGTGATGCTCCGTTCACTCGCCGCCACTGCCTCTTGGCTAAGTACATATAGGGGAACACACCACACATAAATAGCAGACAAGAACTTTGCTTTACAGCTATCTACGAAGTACTTCACCCAGATAATCTAGTCTTTACTATCATATATCTAAGTAGTGTTTACCGCTGCGTAGCGGTGGTCTCACTTTGTTTCTCGAGTGTCAACAACCGAGGTTCTAATTACCCAGAACCTGGAACAATCAACCCTCCAATCGAAAAATACGTGCCATTATGAATAAGTTCTTCGTCCTGGGAGCTTACTTGTAAATAGGACAATGTAATTACAAGTTTCTTGCCGGCATAGGGATTCGTACGCGACTGGCCTGGAGTCAGCAAAAAAGCTGCCTAATTATACGGACCATGCTGACCCAGGTGACACGACTTGTACCCGGCCAAGTTATGGAAAGAATAAATGGGCCTATCCTTACTTATACTATGATAATTACAAAGCCAACATGCCCAAGTGGCAGTTTCTGGCATGTAGCGGTGCCGACACCAGGACATAGAACTCTACGAGCAAATAACTTGTATGTGTTAAGACATAGAGCAATCACATATGGCAGCTTGCAATGTTTTGAAATTTTTTTCATTTTTTATCTCTTTGTCCATAGTATCATGGACCAATGTCAGCCCCAGATCAAATGTCATTCTACGCCGAGATCAGTTCTGCCTCCTCTTTGACACAAGCATGAGTCTTACATGTTGTTGCTGCTGCTATTGCTGTTGCTGTCAATCCCACCCTGCGAATTGCCGGCGCAGTCGGACTATCCGCCTCCAGATCGTCTTATTACAGCGTCAGGAAAGAATCCAGATCGATTGGAAAGGGGGCTTATCCCCTGCCCCGCTGGAAAACTGCCGCAGTTATGCGCCTTATTTGATTAGTATAATTTTTTACCAAGGATATCTGCCCCCTAAAGCCACCTAAATTTACCACCTAAAAAATATAATTCAGGTGCGACTTAGGTGGCTATTATAAGTGGTATACCCCCTAACCCCCCTAAAATTTTTGCTGCGCCAATTTTAATTTCTGCGGCAGTTTTCCAGCGGGGCAGGGGATAATCGTAAACCACCATCTTCTCATTACCAAATGGATTGAGACGCGACCATCCTCCCTATTGAGGACTTTAGCTATCACTAACGCCATACCCAGAAAATTGGGGCAGCGTAACTGTGAAAGAACGATATCACGTTGCTGGTCCGGCATAATTATCAGGCATAGAACGTACTTTTCAATTGATGTTCGATTAGGATACGAAGTATTCGTGGAAGAAAAAGCTATCTTCCTCGACCTAGGTGAAAAAGCCATCACCTCGACATACGAGCGCCCGCAGAGACATTTAGCTCGGAACCCGACCTCTCGGCGTTTCCGCGCCCCTACTACCCATTGACCTTTTCCGCTCCGCCTAGTCACCTTAGTTTCTACCCGTTGCCGCGTCTATGGGTGTTCCTCCACAGGCTTTGACCACCAGCGCGGAGCGTCACCGATATTGATACTTGTGAGCAGTCCCGCGCTCTTTGTGCTATCCTCCGTGATATAACCCTTTTCAATTTGTCTCTGACGGGACAAGACACGCAGGCGAAACGACTCAGCAGGCGTCAGCCATAGGTAAAGCTCTGTCAGCATGATATGAATGACAATCGCCATCCACGCGGCCATAAGAAACAGTGGCCTCGCCTCCGCCGCAATATTCTCCGGGCCAGTGCCGATGGACGAGATCGCGAGCTCGAGGTGATTAGAGCTGGCGTCCGGGCCGCACGCCGGATAGAGCAGCGGGGTGGGGTTCTGGGCATCGGGGAGCCCGGCATTGTTGGAGTACATGAAGAAAATCTCCTCACAGCGGATGGGGGTGTACATTTCGATGCCGTAGGTGCGAACGACGTGCTGCGAGGCTAGCAGTAGGAGGCGGAGGGTGACAACGTTGGCGGTCCAGGCCCAGGTACGGATCATCCAGGCGCGGTGTTGGTCAATCTGTAGCCGCTTGATGTTGATCCAGGCGTTGAAAATGGCGAAGATGCTGACGGTGGCGAGGATACCGGTCCAGACGCGGAAGGCGGGGATGCCGCCGATAGACCGGTCGGTGATCATGAGGGCGCCGGCTGTGGAGAGTAAGAGCAGGAAGGTGACGAAGTAGCCGTTGATGCGGTGCAGCCAGAGGGCTTTGTAGCGGATTATGGGCGTGAATTGGATCCAGACGAAGACGCTGCTGAAGAGGATACCGACAAGGTGGATGATGATGCCGACCCGACGGAAGCCGGCTTGATACCAGAATGCTTCGCCTGGGATGGATTCCTTTGAGCTGGTAAGTAGGGGTGCGAGAGGATGTAGTTGAAAGATTGTTGTACTTACCTGGAAGAAAGTTCCATTGATGTCGAGATACTGGAAGCGTGCGAGGACGAATCCTGTAAGCGCACCAATTGTAATGGTATATAGGATGAAGTTGTAAGCCTTGGAAAATCCGAAAAAGCGAAGCACGGCATTGAATGCTTTCATGATAGGATTGGTGGTCACTGCTTTTGGCTGCTCGTCATCAGAGGTTGTAGGGCTAAGGTCCTTCATTGTGGGCCGTGGTCTGTCTGGTCCGGTTGAGTATGATCTTCTAGGTTATAAGCTGAATTGGAAAGTTAAAGAAGATGCCAATGTGTTTATATGCATACGGCTCTCGGGCTCTCGGAGAAGTCAGAAGCCGCATCGCAAGAGCCTGATATTGGAGTGCCAGCCGAGCGGGTTTCTTCTGCGACATCCGATCAGCCAAATTGCTGGAAGTCTGCTAGGCACCTGTGCCGCAGGCCGAGTCTCCAAATCCAGATGACATCGTAAGCTAGACGAATCACGATCCCAACGTATTAACGCATCCAACTATAGCTCCTGGGTAGATAGAGAACTTCCCTGCGTTTCGAGATGGAGGCGCTGCCGAGCTCGCGCCCACTACCAGTCTAAGCATAGCAGAAACGAACCGCAGTATTAGGGGAGCAGCGCTGTATGCAGTCGTTTTGAAGTGGCTGACGGCGTTGGTACCAGTTAAGTGTTGGCATTGTGACGCTTCGCAGACGAAGATCGGATGGGACTCTTGTGGCGTAGAAAGCGTGCGACACGGAGCCAAGCCTTTACTAGCTAGCGCCAACCCTGTTTTTCACCCTTCTTCTTTGTATCATCCAACACAGGATGAGCGGTCAATTGTCCGTGCAGATCAATTGTCGGAAGACACAAGTTAAGTCGATAGAGGCTCTAGCAAAAACGTGACAACTCGCCGGTCAAAAATCTTGCATCAAGCGCCGTTGCTTTTCGAACTAACAACAATCTAATATCGCCAGATCGAAGTTGACCTGCAAGGCTGTTAAAACCTGCTATGGATACCGCAATAAGATATGTAAGCCGTCATAGACTAATTCGAGGCAGCAATTTGGGCTTGGCTGGGGAATGCGAACTGTTTCGTACGAGTAGGATACTAACTTATATTCGGTAGGATGCCACGTTTGTACGAATCTCTTCGGTTCCACCTGCGAATCGGGATCTGGTACTAACGACCGTTATTCGCAGAGCTAGTGACCTATCAGGCAGCCTTGATTGTTAATCTGCCTCTCCATCTAGTCTAGCATCTCTCATCACTCTACCAAACCCCATCCACCAGTTATGAGATCAAGAAACGCACACACTAAAAGTCGAGGCGGTTGCGTTCGGTGCAAAGAGAGACGAGTCAAAGTATGACCCGACAGCATGGCGCGGAGACAATAGCTCACTATATTTTCGTATAGTGCAACGAACATATACCGTGCGATCACTGCATCCGCCGTGCCGAATTATGCAGCTTAGTACCGCATGCTACCCTCTCGGTAAGTCGTCGTAGGTACCACTACATATCTAGTGATGCCTAGTATACGCTGTACGTGTACCTGATATGCTATATATAAATAAAGAGCCAGCTTCAAGCGACAACGCAGACCAAGCACTCGATGGACCACCTGGTATCGTACGGCCCCAGTGGCCTTCTGCTGCACTCAAGCTGGAGTCAAGATCTTTTCCTGATGGGACATTTCATGTCCAAAGCCTCACAGACGCTAACCGACTCGCCCCGAGTTGCACGCGTGCTACGGGACAGGGCGCAGGAAGAGTCGCTGCGGTATCCGTTCCTCATGCACGGCATGCTAGCTCACTCGGCCCTCCATCTCTCTGCCACGCTGAAGGAAGAGAAACTACGCTTCGCCCGACTCTGCCGACACCACATGATTCTTGGCATCCCTGAATTTCGGTCAACGCTGGCAAGTATGGACCAATCGTCCAGAGGGCCCTGCTTTCTCATGGCTATGTTGCTGGGTAGCCAATCCATGGCCTCTCTTTCCGAGAACGCGCCCAGCGATGTCCATGGCGCCATGCCCGAAGTTACCTACGATACGATAGTTGCGTTTTGTAGCATGCTGCAAGGGATGATGGGCATCCAGGGCCCTCCAGACCGTCAGAATGAGGACTACCCTTACTCAATCAACGTTAGGACCAGAGGAATGAAGGCCTACGACGCTATAGAGCTCCCCGAAACTATTCAATTTCGGTACGGAGAAATCAAAGCGCAAGTCTCGGTTCTTCTCGAGGATCAATATCCGGCGGCAGGAGCGGATCCCTCCTCGTCCGAAGAAAAACAAAAAGATTTGGAAGCTTATTTGGCTGCGATCGAGCTAACTGTAGAGCTTCACAAGGAGATCTTAGCTCACGAAGCAACGTCCCAAGATGCCTCAGGTGACGCCCCCAACGAAGACGAGAGTTGGACGGGATTCGACCCGTACTTTGTTGCAAGGTGGGCGGCGAGGGTAAGTAGCCACTACATTGGCCTATTGAAGCGAAAGGATCGGGCCGCAGTGCTCACTTTGATGAATTACATCGATGTGGTCGAGCTCGTAGAGGATCAGCATTGGACTTTGAGGGGTTGGGGAGCTAATTCTAGAACGGCGATTAGGAATTTAGGCGTTTGAAATGTCTATTGTGTTGGTGCAGCATGGTTGATTGGATAGCTCATTTGTAATCTAAAAAAACCTTAGATGCTATTTCAACAAGGCATGAATTTGTATTATGTACATTGACTATGCAGGCATCAGCTTGGTATTTGCGAGTTTAGATTTGTGGCAAAATTGTCAAAATATACGAAGTACGATGAGCCCTGCTTTAGAACACCTTTAAATCTTAATGGGCAATTGAGCAATACTAAAAAAGCGCACCATGCGTGTTGACTTGCTCCTTCTTAGCCCATTTAAATCGATTGTTGTAGCTGCCTTGCCGACATGCGGCTTTCGGGCGTCAAATCACGAGCCGTGCGATATTCCTTGTGCTACCTGCAGCTTATACAAAGTACCGTGACGTGGGCGATCTTGAATTTTTCATTCTTCGAGTCCAATAATAATCACGAAGGATTCTAGTCTTACAACTTGGCCAAGACAAGTTGGTGCCGCGAAGGAATTTACGAAGTGCTTCGTATGCCAGCGCTCAGTTCGCAGTGCAGGGATCATACCCCGCTAGTGGTAAGTTTCTTAGATTGCCATGCGGCGTTTCGCGCAGAAGAATTTGCTAACTACTACAGACTTGTTGCCACCTTCCTTCACCGATGTAACCTTTGACAAATTACCAATCCCGTCGTAGAAAGGCCAAAGCTTGCACCACAGGTGACTACGCATATGTTGTGCCAGCAGTTCGGAAGCAGTTCGGGCGCTAGGAAACAGTATATCAGAGTTGAAATTATTTGAGCACGAGACATGTTCCGAGCTTCTCCATATGGAATCTAGGGTTGCACGCATGCTTAATATGTGTGGCTGAGAAGCTTCTCAGTCTAGTATAATAGATTCTAGTCATTTAAGCAACCTCACACTCGGAATTTCAACACACGATCCCCAAAAGATTCCAAGTTCTAGGCATTGGCATACATCCGTGTACGCAGTTACCTCAAGTCTAACCGCAACGGAGTCTTTACACGTCAGAACATGTAGCATACTTCAAAGGAAGAACGGATGTCATTTGCCCTTGTATGTTGAGCCCCTAGGCTACTGAACTATCGGAGCTTTCTGCTTCAAAGACTGTGTATAGGTATGTACGATGGAACTAACCCTAAATTATCAAGACTACAACAAATCACCACCTTCTGCATACTAGGTCCTTTCGAATACAGAGCGGGTCATTTTTGTTTGCAAGCTCGATATACAAAGCTTTAGCGAGCTGGTTTGAAACATAGAGGCGATAAACATCATTATACAATCGTACCGAAGCTGTGCATACTCTGTCTTGCGCATGAGGCATTCCAACTTACAATTTTGTTCACTTAAGTTCGTAACAAGATACGTTATGACCATCGTACTTACGTTGATATATAATTAGATCGATGAACATCCGCAGCTGGTTATATAAACTTATTTTTTTGGTTAAACCGAGGTTAAATGATTGTAGCCCTAAATGAATGTGTGGCCCTGCATAAATATTCTCGTCGATTCTTCTTTACGATAATCTCCAGCAAATCTCCCCGGCAAGTCGTCCCAATATTATACTCGAATCCATCCAATCGCATTCATCTGTCCCTCCGGATCTACTAAAAGCCTAGAGACATGACGTGTTTAGTATAATCAGCCCCTATTTATATCAGCGAAAACGACGGCTAAGCGACGGCACATAAAGAAACCACGGATGAATATGATGCCAGAAACAAACAACAATGGAGAACAAGATTATAGGACATGCTGTCATAAAATAAACCCATATATTCAATTCATTCAACTCGTTGAAGTTCATTCCAAAAATTCCAGTCGTGAAAGAATGAGGCATGAAGAAGAATGCTAGCATAGTCAACCTCGCAACGCTCCTTTGAAGGTCCATTGCTTTTCGAGCGTCAGAAATAAGCACTGAACCCTGTAGGTCGTTCATTATCTCTGTAAATTGGGCAGAGAGCGATGCGCATCGTGTTTTTAGGTCGATAAAATGTCCTTCGAGCTCTAAGGCTGCTTCCTCTGCTATAGTAACGTGTTTGCTTTCGACTTTAGGCCATTCCGGAAACCCACGCCCCTTGACCGTATGGAATATACTTTCAAGCGAAGACAAATGATCGTCTAGGAGTCGTTTATGCATCCTCAGCGTCTGGACGGACCTTTCTCTATGATACTTGTCGTTGATACGATTGCTCTCTTCCTCAAGTACTGTTCCAACAAAATTTAAGAATTGGATTTCCGAGAACGCTTTGAACATAAAGATGTCGTAAAGCGCATAGAAGCTATCGTGCCGCATTGTTGCTTCGTCTAAATGGCGGCCATAAAGATTTGTCGATAGCAGAGCTAGACTCTGCACGGTTTTAGATTCAGTCGCATGATTTACTTTTTGCTCATCGCAGATTTGATTTGATAGCTCCAGAGCAACTTTGTTTCGGAGTTGAATGACTGGAATAAAGGTATCGAAGGGTTGGACGGAATGACCAAATATATGACGCCAGGGCGCCTCAGGATTCTCCGTTAGATCTCTACCACAATCTAGCATTAAAAGCACTATATTGATTTACTTTAGAATTTTGTGTCACTGATGGCGCTTCTTATCTTATTGGACCGCTCACCGATCCAACAATTACGTTTCTTTGTTACGTAAATTGAGATGTTTTGCTCTATAGTGAAATACGTTTCACCGTGGCGGAAGAAACGTCTTACCACCGATTCACCTATACCGCTGTGGCTGCTAAGCTGCTGATAATGTTTTGAAATAATGTCAGTACTAGATGGCTCCAGCGCTATTGCAGAATTCCAATGCCCTATAGATGTGATTGACAAGGTAAGCATATTGGGAGTAGCAGTGTGTAGTCCAGGAAACTCAAAGTATCTTGTCGGGTTAATCATATTTAAGTGCCGCCTAAAGAATTCGAGATCAATACGATAACGTGATCCAACAGTTTTAACCCATGAAGGCGACGGGTAACCTCGTAAAAAGATCAATTGACCTGATAACGCCATGGGCGCACTAACAGACGTGAATTCATCTAACCCTCGTTCACCATCGAAAACACGTACTCTCTTAGGATGTTCAATAGATATAGAGAGATCGTATATAGTCGCAAACTCGAAAGATGTTTTGATGGTATTAACTGACCGTGACCGAGCGTTCGCAAGTTGCGGGCCATTTAAGAAGCGCGTAAATTCCGCGTAGTTAAGACCTGGAAAGAGCGTATGATCTTGCGTTCTCTGAGAGTGGACTGATATCGCCTGAGAGTAGCTTTCCGCAGCTTGAGACCTTCGTGATGTCGTTTCATCTGTAACTGAAGTAGCAGGAGGAGCTGCCGTTACCGTCACCTCAGGAACCGGGCGCGTAAACGGGCGCGTAAACGGTCTTTCTCGGCTCCCGTAGTGCGACAAACCCGTTTGTGACATTGATCTGGTGACATACAAGAGAGTATTTACTAGTAGAAGTAGACGACCTTACAAAAACACCTTTACATATTAAAAAAATGTGTTAGGGGTCCTGTCATACATAGTCACGACCGCATACGACCACGAGTTCGGTGCTAGAAATAGACTGGGTTACTTCTCCATCCTTAGGCACAATTACTCTTTTTAAGATAAATCCACCAAAACCATGGCAGACAAACAGCAGAGAACGCCGTCGGAACTTGAACCAATCAATATCGAGCCTTATGTATCAAAGAATATTATTACCTCTACAAGCTGAAATCGCTCGAATATGAGCTCAAGGAGTAAGTCACCCAGTTGGATGATATAGTGCCAGCTGAAGGTTTCATTGATTCGTGTATCGTGCCAGAATTCCAACACGAGGGCATCAGTGAGAATCCCCGGTAGTAATGTCTGTAGCCAACATTTCGAACCATCTGCCCAAGATGAGGCCTCGCTTTCTAGTTCAGCGACGATTATAACACTGTAATGTTACAAGAATTAGCAATGTAGTTCCTTGCATTCCGGGGCATGCAGTGGTAAGTGAAGAGGTCTTAACGTACGTAGACTTGTGCAGCTGAGGTGCGACTCCTGGTGGACTCCAGATTTCTTTCAATCGTGGCGTCCTACTCTGCATTGACATCACTTAATTGAACACACTGTGCTTTATGACAACAAAAATGCGACCGTCTCATATATCTTCTAAGCCTAAATAATGGCTACAGCTTCACTAAGAGTGATGTTTATATAGAAAACGAAAGTCATTGAGGCAACTTCATGCTTTAAAAAATGGAGTTGATAGTAACAAAATCAGGTACTTTAAGCGAACTAGAAAGATATCTTATTCTCACAGTTTGACTTAGCTAGAGGAATCATATACTTTCTCCAATTCGGCGTTACGTATCCTAATCTAGCGCACGCAATGTCCGAAAAGTCGGGAAGAGGTCGTGGATCGACAGCAGCCCAGCGGATGACCGTCAACAGCACATCCGCTAGGTTAATGGGCCAGTCAGATACACAAACGGGACAGCACATACCCTGCATATTCGTAAAACATAGTATGACCAGTCATCCAGCGACATAAGTAAAATCGAGGAAGGCTGCGGGTCTTACCACCCTGTGCAACCTAAATTAAAGTATCTCGCCGCTTTACGAGCCCAGGACGCCCAAGTTCGCCCGGCTAAGGATCATGTTATTAGCTTTCTTTCTAATTACGCGTCCAGCTGCTAACTCCCATAAAACAGCCTTGTTATATAGCCAATGCCTGATTTACGTCGGCGCCTTATGATTTGGGCCGCTGGGCATATTCATTACATCTTAGGTTAACTAGGGAGTTGATTGGTGTATTTGTGAAAAGTCTACGACTCAGTGGAGCCGGATGGACAAAAGTACAGATAATACGTACTCCTCTAGCACGATCTAGAACATAGGACAGTAGGGGACCACGAGCAGATAGGTTTGCGCTGTAGAGTCTATCCAAATCTCTCCATAGTAGATTATTTCCGACTAGCTTCCAATAAGGTATGTTTATGGGACTTCAAGCTTAGATAGCCAACGATTTGTATTGATCTACCCAGCTCTGTATAAGCCCTTCACTAGTTTTATCATACTCTTGTACAATAACAGTGCCATCTTTCACTCGCAAATTGGCCTGCACAAAAACTTCCTTCTTTGCTTTAAAAGTCTTTACGACCTCTCGGACTGCAAGCCATCCGGGATCAACTGTTGTGAGTTCATTGTAAATCTTACTCGCAAACTTGACATCTGCAGTGCAGCGTGATATATGGATTTTTAGTAATAAGTCCGCAATGGCTTTTCGGGCGTGGGACTTCAGCTTCGTGCGATCAATAGAGATGGTTAATTTTTTTTGTATGTGGTCGACTTGTAGCTTCATGAAGCGATCCGTCTGAAGAAGAGTTTTGAGAATTGCAAGTGCGCCTCTCGCATGAGCTTGACCCCCAAATCTCAGCAGATGTTAGTTGCTAATAACGATTTCATATAGCGATGCACCAACCTTGGCTTCAGGGTCATATTGCATAAGAGCTTCCAATCCGAGGACTCCACGATGCAGGAACAGATTGTATATTACTATTGATATCAGAGTGGCTAAATTTCATAGAGCTTATTTTTTTTGGAATACTTACGGTCACTTATCTTGACCGAGCTATTTTCAGTGTACCCAAAGATAGCGGCGAGATCTTCTTCGAAGACTAGAAAAGCGCTTACATACTCCGCACGGCATTCTTCTAAGCTGGTAGCGAGATCCCCAAAGACCCCGTTGTACGTTTCGGCTCGTTTGTACCATATCTGTACCGCTTTCCCAGTCAAGGGGTTAATGGGTGGGTTGTGTATATCAAAGTTGGCTGGTTTTTCGTCGTCACCCTCGTACAATAGCTTACCTGTCCCATGCCCTAAAAGTTCGTGAATGGCAATATTCAAATTTTCCATATGCTGATAGAGCAGGAGATAAGACTCTCTATCTGCTGGGTTGACAAACGGTGAATTCGATTCCAACGTCAGCTCGCTCTGCACTAGGGCTTGGTGTCGATTGGCGATAAACACGTTTTTAAAGCCAACAATTTGTCGAATGTCTTCAAACTAACATAGTTCAATATATCAATGTATATATTCGAGAGGACTAACATTTGGTACGTTAATACCAGGTACACCATAGTTGATGCGTAGGTTAGTGTTTGGATAAGTTAGCATTTCATTAGCCGCTGTGATTGTTTACATACCATGGATTGCCGTGAACTCAGGAGCGTCAAAGAGGTCGGTCTCGAAAGGTCCATTAATTCCCTCCTTGGAGTCTTTGACCCAGTGAAGCTTGATATGAAGGACCCTGACCGATTACAGAGATCCCGCAAAGCTTTTGAGCATTCGGAGTCAAGCACGGCTACTACTCCTTCGAACTCAGCTCTCGATCCATGAGGATCTCTATAAGCCTCCACCAATCTACATATCGTTTCCACTTGGGGACTCAGGTCCCTTACCCATAGTCTCTGGGATTGTTTGTAGAATTTAAGATCTCCAGTCCGGAAGAATGACATCAGGCTCTGTAGCATCTGCTTCTGGATATCGTTTGCACAGTAGTGAGTCGCTGCCTCGAGTGCTTCAATCACCCTCGTGAGTTCTTTCGCATGGTCACCACGGACCAAAAACACGGAAGGACTCTCACTCCCAGCTAAGCTACCTATCAATACGGGAGACTCATCAACATCGGCACTTGCTTGCAATATCTCGAAACAGACGTGTCCATCTCGCAGGACTTTTCGAACTCGCGTATTCTCGACACCAATATCCTTGGTTTTCATGAGATCTGATACGAGTTTTACCTCGTCCGCATTGATTGCGATATCACCATCCTGACCGTTCACTGGGTAATAACCACTCTGAGCCTCTTTCCCCGGGAATCCAAGGTTCCTAGGATTGACAGAGAACATGGAATCAAGACATTGGCTGGATACCTTTTGCACTATGAGGTGCTGCTTTATAAAATTCTCTATGAAATCACGAGTAAAAGAAGGCATGATCTTTTGATTGCCTTGACCCTGAAAAGCATCAGTGCAACTCCATACCGTGAATGCTAACCGTGAATACGTAGTAGTTCCCCATGTAGTTTAGAAACAGACTCGCATAGGTCATGAAACCCTGAAGCTGTTGTTTTCCGTCGTCACCATGATATTCCCCAAGCAATTTCTTCCAGCTGCCTCCACAAGCCTCGTATCGCTGCATAATCAGATCAAGAATGCCATTTGACTCCGGGGAGACCTATCTAAGAATGACTCTAGTACGAAGCCATGACGCCTCTAGTCATTATTATCCTGGCAATGGCATAAAGCTATAATATACCTGCTCATATGATAAGCATACAACTTATCACCATCACTAAGCCCACCAAACACTTTAGCGATATCCAGTCGTTAATAGAGCATGGAATCCATAATTGTATAGCAATGGTAACTTATTGTGTATTGCTGTTCAGTCCTGACTTGCTGACTGAGTCTGTGCTCTTCGTAGCCTGTGCATCCAAAGTTGCCTCAAGAGTATAGATTCATGTTTGTCTCCTTACTTTGCGGTCGACCCAAAGGCGAGAAGCGACCGCAATTTGGATCCGTGGAAAAAAGTTCTCCGCGTTCCAGCAAATTCCTGTAGACGGGTTGACCCTAACTTCATGGTCAAGAGGCAGCGCATCCTTGGAAAATCCTAATATCAATCACATGAATCCTAGTACCTGCCGCTTCAACGAAATTCCCATTGCGGAAACCGGTATTTCGGGGGCGGGATGTTTTGATTTCGTGCGGAGGCTAAGGTTCGAGACAAAAAAGAACTAACTTCGATTTGGGGACTGGGTTATTACCGGTCTTGCCGACATACCTCCAATCAGGAGTTGCTATTGCTAGCACCTTTGCTAGCTAAGACCTACAATATGGATACGAATTCCATAACAAACGGGCGTAAGGCGCAGTATGCAAGGATTCAAATTTTATAATAAACGGGCGTAAGGCGCAGCATACAAAGTGATTATAGTTCAGTCTAATATGTGGTCTTTCTGCAAACTCGTCACGAGACACAGCTGGATAGGTCTAGATGCCGCCGGCAAATCACAACAACAAATCGTCGGGCCATGTCGATTACTTCGTTATTGAAAAGAGATATGTTACGCTAGCATGCTTAGGCGACTGGTTGATTTAAAAGTTCGGCCGAATGGTTCTAAGCAGAAGGATGCATTGACATAGCCTCGACAATCGAGCACTCGTGGCATATCTGAGTAATGTGATAGGAAGCCCCGCAATACGGATCAAAACCATGAAATTACTAGTGGAACTTGTCCCGTTGCAATACAAGAAATTCATTGGAAATGCGGTGTGTTGAAAATCAGGGCATACAATGAGGTAGCCAGTCTGCCAGAGTATCAACATGACTTTATATTTCTGTCTTTGAATTTATGAAGTGCTATCATCATGCAGGCAAGTACACATTGAGTACTAAGCATCAGACCATAGATTTGAGAAAAGTAATTCTGCAACTTGGTACATGAATAACGAGTGACTAGAAGACCCCTCCAAACCTAGTAGATCCTCAGAGTACAGTAGTCTGATGCTAACAACCCTTTGATACGGTTTCTACTTTCTGAGGCTCTGGGTGTCATCGAAATTTTCGGATGCGTTTCTAAATACAATGGTTTTTAGCTCAGGTTAATCATTTTCGGTGATAATAATCGATCTTGTTTCTACGCTTTCTCGTCGTGGTGCGTCCGGCGAAGCGATCGGATTATCAAATGAAATATGTGGGCAATCTGCATCAATTAGGCTTCAACCCTTTATGAGAAGAGCTTTCCTACTCCGTGCTTGACCCCCTGGCTTGCTGTCATATGTCACCATTAATAATGGTTCTTTGGAGGACTGTTCCGAGTACCAGTGCCACCTTTGTGATGGATTGTATTTCAGATTATATGCTTCTATCTTGCGGTGGGGATATATCTTATCCGTGGCGATCAGGTCGTTCGGATCAACGGACCGGAAATCGCAGAATGCTATAGGTCTATCTTCTATCTTCGGGAGCAGTGGTCTCCATGAGCTTTCCACGGGAACTTCTATAAGTGAAACTGTATTTGCCATCAAGGGCTGGATATCCTTACTTAATCACGCGGAATCGATAGCCCGGCTTTAGATAGAGAGATCGCGCTTCTTGGTCAAGCCTTTGAACAATAGCACTAGGAGTATAATCACAAGTGATATCTTAATCCTTAGTTTTCCATCTAAACAGGGCGAAAACCGGACGTACCGACTAACAAGGGTTAGCAACTAGACATCAGTTGTAAGAGTTATTTGAGCTGACCGTGCGCTCCTCTTGGCGGACCTTCCACAAAGAGCGGATCATTCACATCAACTGTCGTGAGATCAAGAGGTACATTTTTGCGTCTCTGTATAATCAGCGAGACCGAACAAGCGTATAATATAGAATATCGCCGAACCTTAAAATCGTAGCATTGTACATAAACAGCTCCAAAATAATCTTTGAGAAAATGTTCGGTCTCATTTTGGTATTGCTGTTTCGATTCATCCAGCGAAAAATCCACGATTTGAGTACTGTGTGAAATGATCTGGAAGCCACAAGTCTCTAAACAAAACCCAGATTGGTCCCGAATATCTCTGATATGTACCTTGTGGGTCTCCCACTCTACATTACAGAATCTGGTGCCTGCCGGTGCTAGATCCGCGGCTTTCGCGGTGGGGAACACATGATAAGGCTTTTCAGTCTTATATAGCGGCAAATCTGCAAGAAATTCTAGTTCTGAGTATACATCGGGCATGATGATTGATCCTAGAAAGAGTAGCACCGTTGTTGGGAGATGGCCGGTATAAAATCTAGATCTCATTTTGTCACTCTGTGAAAGTAGAGTCATTGCTTGGCACGCTTACCTAGGATATTCTAAAAGCGGGGCGGACCCCACCTTCCCAGCTCTTCTAATTTCCAATCACTCGAAATGCACATAGGAATTGCAAAGGGTGCATATACGATCCGTGTCTATCTGTGACGGTACATACATGCAGCCAATAAACAAATAGGGCGTTGCCGCTCAACCGACCTCAGCAGGTCTTATTAAAGTCAGGGAGTCAGGTGACCTCTAACAATCAACCATCATATACATATAATGGGCTATCGCCCACTTATTTTACCTTTTTATCTAATTTATCTATATTCCTCCTACATTATTTTCAATAAATTATAAACCCGGGATATCGCTGTTACCAATATTTCGTATTAATCGCAAAACACCAGTATATTACGGTACACTGGGGAATGTACACCATCATATATATAAAAATATATTATTCGTTAATTAATATATATTATATTATATTCGTATATACATATAAATTTTATATACCGAAATTCCGATACCAATAATTTAAATTTTTAATATTATTTTTTTTAAAAATTTACCCAAATTACCCCGCAATTTACTTTTTAATTTCTAAATTTCGGTAAATTTATTTTTAATTTATTTACGACTTATTAATTTTCGCCCGGAAAAAATAATATAAATTCGAATAAATTTTTTATAAATATCCCTTTTTTTTTTTATATAAATTATTTTTTATATTTTATTTCCTATTTATATTCCCAAAATTAAAAAAAATTTTTAAAATTTATATCCTTTATTTATTATATTTTTATTTATTTTATTTTTATTTTATTTTATCGTTTCCGCCACAGCTATTTATTTTATAAATATTTATTAATAATTAATTATTAATAATTATTTATAAATAATAATTTTATTAAATTCCCCGAAATTTATATAAAACCCGTTATTAACCTGCAAAATTTTTTTATTTATATTATAATACTATCCGCTTTTTTACCAGATAAATAAAATATCGTAAATTTATTAAAATAATTAATTATTTTCCCAGGGCCAAATCACGAAATTTTTTTATTATTAACCGTCGTTTTTTAATTTTTCGCGAATTTTTTAATAAAAATAAAATTTACGTATTATTTAATTGGGTTTGCGCAATATTTATTTATTATATAATTAAATTACGCACCGTTTAATTAAACCGCGAACGTTTATTATCGGTGTAATATAAACCTTATTAATATTTATTAACGTTAAAATTTAATTAAAATAATACTAAAATTTATTTAAACCGAATACGCGGGATAACGATTTAACCACGCGGGACCTTATAATTTAAATTATAAAACGGCCTGGCGTTACCAACCGTAATTTAATTAGCGTTTTTAATAACCGCGCGTATTCATTAAATAAAAACGAACAGTCGCAAATCGATAGCGAATAATTTTAAATAAATAACGAATAATTTAAATTTAATAGCGCACGTACCGTATCGTCGTACGGTAAAATTTAAAATATAAATTAATTAAAAATAAAGGTCGAGCGTTTAAAAAAAACGAAAATAAAATTTTTTATTTAAATATAAAAAACTGCTGCGAAAAACCGAATAAATAATTTTTTTATAATTATTTACGGCAATACGCTAAACAGCCAGTTTAAATATATAATCGGGAAATTCGTTTTTTTCGAAAATAAATTTTATCGAAATTTCGAAAACGAAAAAATTAATATTATTATAAATATTTTTAATTTTAATAATATTTTTAACGACGAATTTTTTATTTTTTTTATTATATTAAATAATATCCGAATTAATATCGATATTATTATACGATTTAAAATAATTCGTATTTTATTAATCCGATACGGCCAGCATACCAATTTTTTTAATTTTTAAATAAAAAATTTATAAAAATATTATTAAAACCGCGTTTAACCCGAATAAACGGACGAAAAAAATTTTACGTAAATTAATCGCCCCGTTGAAAATTTTTATTTTATTTATTTTTCGGGAGACAAAACCGCTGCAATTTTTTAATTATTTTTTAATTTAAAATTTTTATCCGTTATTTTAAATATTATCCCAAATATATTTACCAGTCGCGAAATATAACGGGTATTTATTTTTATTTTAAAAAAAATTATTTCCTACGGTCGCATTTAAATATTTAATATTATCGTAAAATTCGATAAAAATAAATATTAAAAATTATAAAAAAAAAAACTCGATATTTAATTAAATTATAATAATTTTTATTTCGTATTTAAAGGTAAACCGACCGGGTTAAAAACGATAAATTAAAATAAAATTAATATTAAAATCAGGGCTGCGATTTTTACGAACGTAAAAAAATTAGCGTAATTTATAATTAATAAATTCGAAACTGCCGAAAAAATATTAAAAAAATTTAAAAAACGCTTCAGGCCAATTATAAATTAATATATTATTTTATTATAAAAATGGCTAATTTTAATATAAAAAAATTTTATCATTTTCGATTATATATAAAAAAATAATTTTTTAATATAAAAAATTAATAATATTAATAAAAATTAATTCCTTTTTAATAAAATCCGGATAACGCGATCCTTTATTAATTTTAATATCGAATATAATTTATTTATTAACCAATTTTAAATAAATTATAATACCGCCAAATTCGATACGAAATTCGTTATTTTTTAAAACGAATATTATAACGTTTTTTTCGGGCATAAAATAAAAACCGATTATAAAAATAATATTTTTTATATAATAATTACGATACCTACCATTAAACGTTTTAATAATAAACGATCCCGACCGAACGACAATAATAAAGGCGACCGCGATATTATTATATATAATTATTATAAAAAAAATAAATATATTAAAAAAAACTGCTGGGACCTGTATTTAAAATAATAAAAAAAATATAAACGGAAAAAAACGAAAAATTCATAAAATCTTTTTAAATTAAATATATTTAATTTTTTTTTTTCACGCAATTTAAGAATATTATTACTATAATAAAATATAATTTTTTAAAAAAATTGGAAAAAAAATTCGTATTCGACGGCGGCGCAACCGTTTATATTTTTTCGGACCGAAAATAATTCGTTAAATATTAAAAATTACCGATAAATTTTTTTATTATTTACGGATATTTTATTTTTGGATTTATTTTAAAAAAAAATAAAATTTATATTTCCTGCGTTTTTAATAACCGCATCGTTTATTTAATCTGTTATATATATAGAAATATAGGCCGCGGGCTCACTACCGGGAATTCCGCGGCGGCCAGCGAATTACCAAAAATCGGGTAAATTTTTATTAAAGCGGTTTTAATAACGGGAAATTCGATAAGTGTTAAGATTTATAACGTTTTTGCTCAATTTAGGATTTAATAAGGTATTCGTAGGCTTTGAAATTTCTATAAATAAATTTATTTAAAATATGCATTTGGAAGATAATTACGATAATAATTATTTATTTTAAATAATCGTAGTGATAACGATTATAATTAAATATAAAATTATAAGGGTTTTAATGGTTATTTATATAATTGGGTATTTTTAAATATTTAAAATATTTAAAATATTTAAAATATTTAAAATTAAATTAAATATTTAAATAATTTAAATAATTAAATATTTGGCGGTTTAATATCGGGTAAATTTTTCGATTAAATTTAATCGAATTTAATAAAATTATTTTCAGCCGCCCAAACCCGTGGTATTAAATTACGTTATAAATTTTATTTGTAATATACGGGGCGCCGTTTTTTATTTTAATTCCTAAAAATATTTATTTCTGAAAAATTAGTTCGTAATATATATTTCGAGCGCCGTTTGCTCGCCAAATTTATTTTAAAAAAAATCGCCAGGGGCTATTTATTTTACATATAATTAAATAATAGTAAGTAAAATAAGAATCCGAATTTATAATATAAATTTTCTAGATTTAACGTAAATTCATATTTATTTATTACGAATGCGCTGAAAACTGCTCAGACGGTGCCTTTGACTCGGTGCCAATGATTTTGGATTTTACGTGATAGAATTGAGAATATTTAATTAACCCACGCGGAATATCATCAACCTTTATTGGTTTAGAAAAAAACCGAACCCGAGAGAGAAAAGATTGGGAATAAAATTTTTTTTTCCAAAGCGGTTATGTACTTTCTACTGTAGATAATTAGTCTGGACTTTGGAAAGATAAAAAACAAACTACCAAACTCCCACACTTCAAGCTTAAAAAAATTTATTCCCCAATTTGAACCTCCTTCCATACTTAAATATACCGTTTAATGAAATCCTCTACAGGGTAAGCGAGATAAACAAGCATCCTGGCGGGTTGTGACCTATGCTCCTATTCTAAATATAAGCATTTATGCTCATCTAGTTTACCCTCTTATCTCTGAATCTCACCGTTGTGTGACGTATAACTGCTTCTTTGCCAGCTTCATAGGCCAGGCGATGGGCTCTCAAGATGAGCCGCTGGCTTCCTGTCCAGTTGACAGCACTGCTCGTGAAGCGTGGACCAAGAACGCCCAACTATCTGGCGGCTTGCAACAACACAAAAGCTTTGAACCTCAACCGAGATCGCTCGAAGAAAAAAATTCAAAGGCTCGTCCTCTTTCCTCAGATCGCGAAGTGAGCTCGATCCCACGTACCGACCCTTCGCTATTTTCGAAAACCCCGAATTCAAGCTCGTTGCCGGCTAATAATGAGCGCGAAACTGGCCATGATCATCGATCAGGAAACTGGATATACCCATCGGAGAAGATGTTTTTCGAGGCTATGAAGCGCAAGAGTCACTCCCCAAACGCCACTGATATGGCTACCATAGTTCCTATCCACAACGCTGTTAATGAGAGAGCATGGAAAGAAATAAAAGAATGGGAATCTCGGTTTTCTTGGGCTCGGGAAGCAAACAAGTCTTGTGGAGGTCCTAAGCTTCATAGCTTTTCCGGCAACAACAAAAACCTAAGCCCAAAGGCACGGCTCAATACTCTTCTTGGATATCAAGAACCCTTTGACAGACACGACTGGGTCATTGAACGCTGCCCAGGGGAGTTGAAAATCGAATACGTGATTGATTTCTACACCGGAAAGGCCAGTAATACAAACAATGGGTTGAACTTCTACTTGGACGTTCGACCCAAGCTAAATTCCCTAGAGGGCTGGAAAATGAGAATTTCTCGGGCGCTAGGATTATGATTCTCGTCGCTAAAGGGCATTGAGGATTGAGGATCAAGAGGAAGCCACAAACACATATTTGTTAGCCTCAAAAGAAGCACTGTTTCGCGGCATCCAGAATTTGATCTACACCAAATCCTCTACCAATATCTTCATTGATCATCTAATAATGATAATCCCTTAGAAATTACCAAACGCCGCTGAAATGCATATACACAACGATCGGCTTCCATTAACATCACCCGAGCGCGACGGCAAGGATGATAATGACGAGTACCACCACTAAAATCAACAGCAAACAGCAGGCCTTCCCTCTTGCTTGTTTTTGATAGCGATTTGCCGACCTCAGCTCCAAGTCGGCGTTTCGAGTATCCTGTACAGTATTTTGAACGTTGTTCTCAATCACATCAAAAGCTTCGCCCTGTTCGCGTACAATGTGTGCGACATCCCTGAACAACTCATTGAGTTCGCCAACGCTTTGTTCGATGTTACGGATTTCGGACTCCCGTTCAATGATGAGCGATTCTTGAAAATCAACCTCGTCCTGCGGAGCTAGTCTGACTTGCTCAAGATCTTGCTGTTGCTCGGTCTGCGGTGACTCGCCTGTATACTGATGTACATTTAAAGGAGCCCCTGAATCGATGGCATTCCTAGCGGCTGCTGTGCTTGCACGTTGCTTTTCTAAAGCTAGCCTCTGTATCGTCTGGAACTCGGTACCTGATGCTTGAAATTCACGCGCAAGCTTTTGTTGTGTGTACTTCTGAGATGCCTGTTCAGTTGAATTAGCTGTAGTCTACATTGGTACAAGATACGCATGTGACAGACGTTTAGATCATCCCAAGACGTTAGTTTTTTTATCCCATCGGCCACGTCTTTGAACCCATCTCTAGCCTCTTCTAAAAGCCCACGGACCCTCTCTCTAACTCTTTCAGTATCGCGTTTTGTACCTAAGAGATTGACTTGTTCTGAAAGACGAGATACTGTTGACGTAAGAGAGAATAATTTAACTGAGAGCTCCTCGGTGAAGCGACCGAACTCCGGGTCGTCTTGGTATTCGGGATCGTCGTTACGGCGCATGGTCGTAGGCTGTCGCTCCATAGAAGAAAGATGATCGAAAGACATATCAGTTAACCACACCTCTGGTATTTGGGGGAATATTTCTTGAAGAAAAGGTCGATAGATGTGGTTTTCTGTTTCACCGTTGTTGCCTTGTAGCGCATGGTAAAGGGCAGTGCGTGACCTGCCCGGCTGCCAAACTTGGGGTCTTGGTACTTCGTAAACGGTAAGAGTGCGTGCTATGACCTAGTAAAATTACCGCTGGGTAACAAAAAGAGTGTAGGTTAACGCTGGAAAACAATTCGCTTAGTGCACCATCAACCATTTAGTTATAGATAGCGTAAATACCTCTAGGACTAGTTTAATGTATTGTAATATATACTTTAGGTACCCAGGTGCCTAGGTACCTGTTATATACACTTTAGAGTGTCACGCGCTATTAGGTAAGCTTACTTCACTTTGTTGACTTTGAGCACAGCGCAACGCGGCTTTTGTCGAGCGGACGTACTTCATATTTAGGTAGGTAAGGATAATAACTCTGACCTTTATGTGGACGTAAATCAGAGCTAGCTATTACTGATTTCACGATCGTCCTCGCATGTTAGGACACCGCTTTCTGCTGTGACTTGGGCAATTATGCCGGTTCCAATCTCATTTTCTAGCATAGAAGCGAAGATGCCTCCCCGGCGACAACGTTATCGCGAGGCTCTCACTCCACTTCTGCACCGAAGATTCACAGCTTCTGCTTTGATTCTTTTGGGTCTATGTTGGATCGAGGCTATTGCTATTGGCTCCAAGCGCTCTTGTAAGTCTTTTGCCTCAGTCTGATCGTCTTCTAATTTAACCTTGTGGATAGTCATCTGGTCATGGTTTCCGCTAGGCCCAGTAGGAATTCGATCGCTCTTACTTTTTATCCCAGCTCTCTCTCTATTTGTAATGCGTGTTGCAAACATTCATTTTGGTCGTAGGACGGCACCTTCACCTGCTGCTGGCTTCACCCAGCAGTTTTTACAGCGCAACGTGCTATGGGTTGTTGTCTCCTACCTATTTACCGCATGGATGTTTTATCAGATCTACGTGTGGTCAGCAACTACAGAGGCTGAGCTTGGATGGGTAATAGAAGGGAGGTTCGTTTCTGCAACATATTTCTCTGGAAACAGAAGCGCTAAAAATGTAGGACCTATGAACGGAGCCGTTTAAATGAGCGCCCAATATACCTCGAGAGCCATTTGCTCCTTCTTGCATTGTATCAGACTACGTATCATATTTTCGAAGATGCCAATAGAGTAATCCTGAGACCGATCGAGCCTGTGTCAACAGAATCTGCATTCAAATCAATGTCTACAATCTCGCCTAGACAGCGAATAAAGGAGGCAGGACTTCGAACTGCGCTACGTGCGTTGAAGCGTGCTTTCATTCTTTCAATGTTAAATTTTGTCGTCTACGTCATATTTGTCCGCCGAACCGCTTGGGATCTATCTCTCTCGATAGCTCGAGTTTGGTTTGATCAGGTGCAGCCGGTTAATCCACCAATAACACCTCCATTTCATTACTCATTAATCTATCGCTCTGTCACTTCTGCGGCTCTCTTGACCGTTCTTTGGGATGTTACCAACATGGTGTTTGACAGCTACCTAGCGCAGCCACCTCTTAAAAGGGGAAGGCCACTGACGGATTGGTCTAAAGATTCAAATGGGAAATTGATAGATGGACTGAAGACAAAGAAGGGGATTGTAAGAGTACGTACTAGCAAATTATTCTTAATTTCCCATTGCTAATAAACCTGCCAAGACATTTGCATTTTGGGAGCTACTTGTAATTGCTCGTGGCTTTGAGGACAGGCGCAAAGCAATTTTTGAAGATATAGACAGGAGTGGGGGATCAGCATGGAGCCAAGTCTTGGAGAGTTGTCTCAAAATTATAGGGGACATCAATACCCGTATTACTGATAAAAAAATACCTCCACCAGATATGACGGTTCCTGGAACCCAGAGTGTTAGCATACAAGAACTTCCGAAACTCTCGGCGCCATTGAAGCAAGACACGATATTTTCTTCGGCAGCAAAACCAACCTCTCTTCAGGAGCTATACGTTACGGAAATAGGGTCATTTGCAAAGTTTATGGGCGAATCGCCTTCTAACAAGAGCCCATTATCCAAAGTTTTCGTTGCAAGCCGAGACAAGCTCCTTACTAGGCACCAACAAAAGGCTCTAAGGCCAGAGAACCTGCTTGGTGTGCTCTTCGACATCTTTCGACGTTTTCTCAGTACACCCCTAGGAGCGCCTTTTCGACAAACCTTCGCATCCCGAAGTCGCGCTAAAGTATTGGGCACGCCGATCAGCAACTTAGAAGATATACAATGTGCAATCGGCTCGATCACATGCCTAGCTGTGGCTAGTCTTAAAGAAGACCAGTATGGAACTGTTTACAAGGACGTGCCACTTATAATCAGAACGCTTGTGAATATAACAGCAGCCATCGTCAAATTTCTAAGAGAATCACCGGTACACTGGACAGATGTAGGATATGATGAGACAGTTGGAAAGAAGAGGGTATGGGAAATAGACCAGCTGCTTAACCATTTGCAGTGTAGCTTGCGCTTCTTGTTGAATTCATTTGAAGAATATGGACCAGACATGGGACTGACTACGATTGAGATGAAAGAGGCTCAAAAAGCCAGCGGACTTCCGGTTTCCTGAAGGTGGCCGAAGCAGACTTGGACAACTCATTCTTACCTAATAAATTGTACACAAGTTATCCACGACTAAGTCACCATTTATGGTACCTAAGAAGCGGCTATCTTAGGGCGTGACTCTCTTTGAACGGCCTGTACTCCACAATTCCTTCGTAAGCGCCCTTCACTTGTAATATCCATACACTTTCGCAGCGACGGAGTATTGATGTCTTTGTGCGTATGGATGTGCAGCTTGAAGCTGCCGGAGTTTTGTAATAATATTCGAAACGCGAATTCTTGTAATTTTCTAGTGTCTTTGTGAATTCTAAGAACCCAAATTTAGTTACAGAGTATGGTCACTAAGCGCCTATACAATTCGTCCTTTCTTTTTTGGCGCGCAACGGCCTCGTGTGACAAGAGTGGATGGCCGGCGCTACAAGGCACGCGCCGAACCAAGAGCGAAACCGTTGGCTGAGTCAGTGCCCAGGACTTTTCTTAGACTAACTATGTGACCACTTAGGATTAGACACCCCACGTTCCCCATTAACCTCACGAAGCGCCTGAAACGCGTCGCAGGTGCCCAGTCAAACCAGTGAGTGCTTCCGTGACCACTCAATCGATGCCGCCACCACTACCCAACATCAAACCTGAAGCAATTAATCGAGGCTGCAGAACATTTGGCCTCCATCGGGTCATTTGTAGCCAATAGGTCTGTTCCATATGGAGGCCTCTGCGGCTTTCAGTGCATCGTGACAAACTCGTCCATAGCGTTCCCTTTGAGCAGTGCGGTTATTTTGTGCTTCGTAGGTGGGCCGTTGAGTCACTAATCTTGTTCTTTCTATGAAGAAGCGTCCTTGTAGGTTTCTTGTTTCTTTGTCCTTTTCGTGTCACTCTTCTTTGTGCACGGAGCTCGCGATCTTCCTGCCCACCGCTCATTGCTCTTGATTTCCTCCACTACTTTATCACTACTCACTCCTCCTTTCACTCCATCCACATTTCATTCTACTGCAAAATCGCTTCTGCCTGTCGACTGGATCGATACCTTTCTCCCATCTCAGTTCCGAAAACTCTCTACAATCACGCTTTCTTTTCCATTCCTGCTGTGCAGCTCTCACCATCTACCGAGTCAAACGACTTCATTTTTATCTCGTCTCTATCAAATTCTATCTTGACATTTAAACGTCTCGCTATGGGCTTTCTCAAGAATCATGACCTCACAGGACCGGGCTATGTAATTCTAAATGCGCTTCGTGTTCTGAATATCATATCTCTCGCTTCCGCAGCTACAGCCTCTATTGTGATGTTGGTCAAGACCTTCATCGTGTCAAAATTTTTCTTCTTCGACGCTCTTAGTCATGTGATCTCTTTCACATTCTCAGCTTTCCTCATAATCTCCGAAATTGGACTCTTCCATGGCTATTTTACTCGCAACTTCCCGTTGCTGAGTCTTGGTCATGGGTTCGTCTTTCTAGGTTCAATGATGATGGTCATAGGAGTTCACATCCTCGGTAACCTCAATAAAGCAGCCACAAGCCAGGACAGTCTTGGTATGAGTTTCTGGCAGATCGTTATTGCTTCGGGTATTCTTGTCTGTATCATTGGAGCATTCAACATCCTTGCTAGTTACGTTTTTCGAACAAAATCGCCTAAGGTCACTGCCCGTATGGTACGGGCCTTTGGTGCAGTTGCACGAGAGAAAGTCGTCGATACACTTGCCGTTCCACCTCCCTCCAACGCCGGCTCGTCAACTTATTCACCTTCTATTCGCAGCAACACTGTGCGGTCTAGCGACACGGCTAAACCCTATGGACCAGATGGTGGGCTTCCCTCCTACCATACTCCAGAGATGAGTCGGAATGGAACCGTTAATTCACGGCTTGGCCTTAGCATCTCCGGACCTCTTAATCATGATGACGAACAGTTCGCTAAGTTTAGAGAAAGCGACAACATACGCAAACCCGACCCTGCCGCTCATCCAGCCTTCATGGGCGGAAGATTCTAGCTTTATAGCCTCTTGCTTACTTATCGGGCTACTGTAAAGATTATGATTGGTCTCATTTTTCAAGGTGTTATGGTGTTGAGGATACCCATTGGGTTTGATTAACTATTTATATCGTGTCTTAAAGGTCACCATAAATCCTCAGGGCAATGGATTCGCACTTGAATCTTTCGTTAAATCGCAAGATTAATAGATAGCTAAGTGACATGGCAATTTGCCCAAGGTCAAAATTGCCTAAGGGTTTTTTGGCCAATATCGATCAACATCTATTTCGTTGCCTTCCATGTGTCTAGGAATCGAGATAGGGATCCTGTTACCGTGCATTTAAGGCTTTCCATACAATTCATCAGTGACAGGCTATTCTAGCAATTTTT